>JAWWEV010000095.1:61237765-61258717 GCA_035583235.1 Hafferia zeledoni
CCCTGAAACAATACCTCAGCCTTGGCCATATTGACTGCCACCAATGGTCCACTCTGGCCTCCAGTAGGGATTCATGGAGACACACCATTCACGACACTGCTGCTTCCTTTGAGAATGAACGCAGAGTCAGTCTCGAGGAAAAAAGACAATGCAGAAAGAACCGTTCCTCACCAATATCGCCAAAGGAGACTTTCAGCTGTGCCTTTTGTGACCAGACTTGCCTATCCTGCATCAGCCTTTTTAGATGCTAGCACACTTGCAGAAAGTGTGGTAGAGCCCTTCCCAAATCTTTGTTCATGAAGCGTAGCCATGATGATGATGATGATGATGATGATACCACTTTACTGGTATATTTTTTAGTGAAACATTTACAAGATTATTTTTTCTGAAACTTTGTTGAACTAAGAGATTGATCTTATTCTCAGTGAAGTCAAGAACTTTTTTCCCTAAAGTCAGAACTTTGCATGGGCCATGATTTGCTTTAACACAGTAGTCAAATTATTTATTTGCTAAATAGAATGTTTCAGTAACCAAAATGAGTATGTGATGTATCTATTGGTATCAAGTTATATTGTATACTAATCATTTCTCCATAGTATTTTACTATTAACTGCTACAAGCACATTTCTCTAGCTATGGAAATCCTCTTAGTCTTCAAGAATTCTCTGATGATTTGTAAAGCAACAAAATCAAAGAAGTAAGTTTCCTGATGGCTTCTTCAGTTAAACTTGCAGTGGATTTGATCTTGACTGAATAAACAAAAGTAAGAATTTTTAAAGAGTAATCAATGGTATTATATTTCTGATCTCAAAGAACCTATAGCAAAGTCAATGTATGGTCTAAACTTCCAAGTTTTACTGGCACATTGAGTTGGCTGCAAAGTAAAACTGTGTACTGGGGAAAATTGAGACTGAGGTTTGAATGCCTCAGTTAATGTTTGGAATGCCTTATCAGCTGGAGCCAGAAAAATATGGTAGCAAACACCCAAGAAGAGATGCCACCAGATCCATATGATCAACCTTTAGCAGCTTCCAGTACAGCTTGGAAAGTACAAACATCAGGGGAATACTGCCTCCTTATGCTGACCCGTCAACATAGTCAAACTGCAGCACAGAGGATTGCAGAAATGTCTTAACACTTGCACATCAGAAGAGCATGCAGCTAAAGCCACTTTCTTTCTGTTACAGTACTAAAGATAGAAAACTGCTGGCATCACTAAAATAAGTGTTTGAGATCTACATAGTAAGAAAAGTCATGTAAAGTTTGTACATATGATCCATCTCTCATGTGAAATGGTAGGATCTCAGAACAACCTGATAAATATTTTAAATAGAGCAACTAATCTTTTATGCAGAGGGAAGGAATAGAGGGAAATAAAGGGCAAAAATGGTTTGAGGCTTAAGGAATCAGTTCTCAGGAAGTCAACCTGCCCAAACACAACAGAGGAGAGTAATCTGCTGGGGAGATTTCAAACTGAGTTTTAAATGCCTGATCACCTAGCTGATCCCTTTGGAGGGGTTCCCTTCAACAGTCACAGTTGGCATTTAAGAGTGAGACAAATACTAGTTTGTGAATTTTCTTAAATACTAGGCCTGTGACAGAACACTACTAGAACTGTGCCATAAAACATTTGGAGTCTTTCTTGTGTTTTTTTTTTTCATACAGCTCCTTGTATAAAAAGATGCCTTTAATTAATTATTGTGATGTATTTCAAAATCAGGAGTAGCAATTGTAATTCTGAATTTTGTACTCATTAGTCAAAGGTTTAATCACTGTTATTTGTTTTCTTCCCTTCAAATTCTTTTAATCCTGTCATCACTAGAGAAAGGACAGTATCTTCAGGGACATTAATCAGCAGTACCAATAACACTGCTCTAACAGTGTCATGTCTTACAGTAGTCATGAATGCAGTAAAATAACAACCTCTAATAAGGTCTGAAAAACCATGATGCACATGAATCTGTGCCAACAAAAGGGGTTATTCATGAAAGAGATGTACCCTGACATACAAAAAGGTCTTTTAGACAAAAAGGTGCTTCATATCACCACCAATACCACTGTATAAACCTAAATCTATGATTCCATGGCTATGTGTTTATTCAAGTGAAGTGGTACCTAAGTTCTCAAATAGCGTAGAGAAGAAACTCCACTTATCATGACTAATAGGAGAAGAATTCAGTTCACTGCATTTTATTACTTTGGAGTAGTGAGTGTCTTCTGAGCTTTGTACAACAATGATTGCCCCTTTGACTGCTTGTGGGTGGCACAACTACTAATTTTGGATATTTTTGTGAGTGGACAATTTTGGTTTGTTTACTGTGGCAATTCAGAGCATGTCAACTCAGTTGTGCAAATGAAAGTCAATAATGTTAACAGAGTAACACTCCCAAGCAAAAAAAAGCTCAATATTAGTCCTACTGGACTGATTTAGACCAAAAGACCTTCTATTCAGTAGATCATGTCTGGCAACAACGAGTAACATACAGCCGAGGGGAAGAGTTTTATAAAGAGATGTCAACAAGTTTCTTCTGTAATACACCCTATTTGCTGCTGGCAGCCTGGAAGTTCATGGGCTTTCTGATCCAGGATGTGCATCTGAACCACTGAATTCATCTAAATTCAATCTGCTTGGCTGAAAGAACAACTAATGTATTGTTGAGTACTGTTTGTACAATAGGGTAGTACCACCATATTGCTGTATGGAAAATTATGCCAAACGTGTCATATCTTGAGTTTACTTTTACACAACTTACAGGTGTTTTGTGTTTCACTCACTGTAATAAAAAATGAGGCGTGTTGAGAAAATTTTTCTTAAAACCCAACCAAACCATCACTTGAATGCTAGACACCTTCAGAATTCTAAACACTGTCAAAATTCTACAATAGAAAACAAACAATTTCAAGCTTAAGTAGAAAACAAACTGAAAGTATTTGCTGAAAACACATATAAGTATGAAAGATGGAAAACTAACTTGGAGAAGGTTGGAACAAGGTACTTCTTAGCAGAACTGCAAAAGAGAAAGAATTGTAATTGGAATCTTGAGGGAAGCAAACCTACTAAAGAGGCAGCAGTAATTTGAAGGTGCTAATACAATTCTGTTATTGATCGATAAGTGTTGACATTACAGGCAATATTTTCTTTCTTCATGTTTTTCTTTGTGCAAAACCAAAATATATGGAGTTTGAAAATGGCACCATCTCACAAGGGTTTATATGTATATATATATAAAGTTTGTTCTATTTAATCTCTGGATGAAAGTAAGCAAAGGATAAGAACCCTTACTAGGAAAATGTGTGGTGTTTAATTTACTTTTTTCCTCAGTGTTTTCAGTGTGACTTTGTTATCAGTATGATTGCAAAGGCTATCCCAGGTTTTCATGTCCTTTCTATGCTCCCCATGGAGACTTGGATGGATTCACTCCACGCAAAACAAACTTGTTCCTCCACCCAGCAGAGATAACTTTTGTAATTGTACAAACATCACAGTGTAAATCCTGTTCTGATAAACTTGAAATGTCAATTCTGTGAATGAAGCTTCACAGTACGTTCTTTTGAGCAGTTATAAACAAGATATGAATATTGTATCTGACATAACAAAATCTGTACCTCATTCACAGCTTGCACAAGGAAAATAAAACCTTCACATCAGTACACAGGGGACTTCTTGGAATTGCAGTTACAGATGATGATTATGCGGAAACTGAGACTTATAAATGCTTTATTGTTGTGATGGAAATCAGCCAAGAAGGCAGATAAAAGACTTAAGAAGAGCTAGCTAGGAAACAAATCAGAGACCTAAATGACCCTACTGGAAAAATAAATTGTAGAACTTAACATCTGGTTCTTGCAGTTGTCAACTCACTAAACTCAAGCAAAGGGTCAAACTGATTAGCTGCTTTCATGCAGAATATAGGGAAAGGAGTAAAGACAAGTCATATGAACAGTAGCAGGCAGTGCCAAGTGAATGCTCTTAATCTGCAGTGATATTGCCAAACCTAGCAGACAGCAATGTCTAGATACATAAAGTTCGTGCTCATGCTTTAGTGTGACCCATCTTCACTGGTGCAGCCATGTAAACAATAAATGGTGATTACCTGGTTTTAAAGGAGATGGATATGGACTCTTAAGCACCACACAAAATATTCGGTAGCAAATTACTGTGGACTTTGTTGCAAACTTTTAACTGAGACCAGATATATTTAGGTCAGGAATTGTTCTTCCAGAAGTTTCCAATCAGCTTATACTGGTTTATAGGCAGTGGCTTACTGATTAGCTCAAAACAATATTTTGATGCAAAACCACAATCAAGACAGTGGATGTGAAGATGACTTTGGCTTGAAACAAAGCTTTAAAATGAAGAATGTGAGAAACCCTCTCAAAATGAAAGAGAAATACCTTCTCCTGTCTGCCCTGAATATGCAAGAAGACTAATACTTTACATAAGCCGTATTTGCACCATGCAAGAAAAACAAAGTTTAGGGGATTACTAAACATGAAGAACTTGAGGCAATAAACCCACTCAGTGAAGCTTAACACAGTGAAAATCCAAGTATATCATTCAGCTTGGATCTTATCACTCCTTGCAAGGTGTGCAGCATTGTACAGTATCAGGAACACACTGCCTGCCTGATTCTAGATTCCAACTGTCCTACTGCAAATCAGTGTAGGTGTCTATCCTGGCCCTGAGAGTTGTGGGCACTGGGGGCACAAGGCTTCCCTCTGACCCACGAGTTGCACACATTAATAGTGCTGTTGACACAGTAATTGCTCAGCATTGGACTTTTTGTTTTCTCCCCAATAATGATCAAACACTCAAGAACAAAAAACATTTTCTTTGTTATTTAACAAAGAGTAAATGGAGTTCAAATGTCTTTGCCTTGTTACAGCAATGTGTTTGAAGTTTGTTTTTGTCCCCTCTAGTCTGACCTTTGTCCAGGATGGCAATTCTAATAGCAAATAGTAGATTACCTAGAGGAACCATTCCCTAAAGTCTGGTGGAATCGCAGTCTTCTAGCATGACTAATTATTCTTGCTTTTAAGCGTCCAGCATATTTTGTTTGCAGCTAAGCATTGTTCCAGTGTAGAAACTGGGCACTGGTGGTATCTTTTGTAACATTCCTGTTCGTGAAAAGAAGTCTTCTCACCTAAATATTCAGCTGCAAATCAATGGGTCAGTTTTTGATGATGCAGTAATTAATGTGAACAGTCACAGGGTGATGAACACAGCCCCCACACCCCCACCCTCCTCCCCACTCCCCACCCTGCCCAAATACATAGAAATTTGACCATCATTTTCTCAAGCTTCTTGGCAGTGAACCATCTTAAAAGGCTACTGGTATGTATCCAGACATTCCCCATTAAAGCCAGAGGAACAAAGCCCAGAAATGCAGGCTTTCCTTAGGACAGGAGTAAGAGAGGACTAGGACTCTCTTTCTGCCCTTCTTATTTTCTGTGAGCCATGTCAAATGCAATCCATATGTTTCCATGGGAGCTGTATTTACTTCCACAAGATTTGAATGTGCTGGTTGACTTATAAAGCTATTACCTTTTAAGAAATCAAAAAATACAAAGAATTAAATATAGCTGTGTTTGTAAAAAGTTAATAGCCTTAAAACCCACAATAGTTCATTCAGTTCAAGGCACCTCAATATAAAGTGGACAGAACTCCATAGGCTGAATCTTGATTTATACAATCCAGTAGAATTTGACAGTCAACTGGGGTAAAATATTTTTTTCAGAAGCTCATAGATTCATTATTGTGTCATCTCTGACAGTCCTTAAATGTTCTGCCACACATTTTAACCATCTAGGTGACTGGACCATCCCCAAAAATCCAACATTTACAGAAATGCTCAAAAATCTCAAAATGCTCAGAAACCCAGCATTTATCATTCATGATTACAACAGTAGCCATTGATAATCAGAGAGAATTCTGAAGTGGAATTTAAATGAGTTGCATTTTTAAGGCCATCACAGAGCCCATAAAAGAATACTTCAGAATATTTAAGCTTATATATTAAGTATTCAAGTACAACTTTGCTCTGGTGAGGCTGCATCCTGTGTCCTGTTTTGGGTCCTTCACTACAAAAAAGACACTGAGGTGCTGAAGTGTGTCCAGGGAAAGGCAAAAACACTGGGGAAGGGTCTGGAACATAAGTTCAGTGGGGAGCAGCTGAGGGAGCTGGGGCTATTAAGTCTGAAAAAAGGAGGCTCAGGGGTGACCTTATCACTTTTTACAACCACCTGAAAGGAGGGTGCAGTCAAGGGAGAGTCAGTCTCTTCACCCAGGTAACAAGTGACAGGACAAGACAAAATGGCCTCAAGTTGCATCATGGAAGATTTAGATTGGATATTGGAAAAATATCTTCATGAAAATGGGTGTCAAACATTGGTACAGGTGGCTCAGAGAAGTGGTGGAATCATCATCCCTGGAGTGATTTAAAAGACATATAGATGTGGCACTCAGGGACATAGCTTAATGGTGGACTTGGCAATGCTGGGTTAGTACTTGGACTTAATGATCTAGAAGGTCCTTTACGACCTACACAATTCTGTGATGTTCATTCATTATGATTACTGAATTTGATAAATCTTTGACTTGGATGGAACACATGAGGCCTTTACATTTTCTTGGGTTTTTTAACAACTTGAGCCGGGCAATGAAAATGGAAAAAATGTTGATTTAGTGAAACTGTCATGTTTCAGAGTCTTGCACTCTCCCCATTAAAATTCTTTTGTAAAATAAAAAAATTCCATTTCATTAAACAAAATAGTTACATAGATTTCTCCATGTATTATTTTCTTTCAAGGTTGATGCATGTAAAAAAATCTGTATTGCATTAAATAGGAAGTGAGTGTAAATATGATATATGGAAATCTTCCAGATGACTGAACTGTAAAAATTATTTAATGCTGCCAAATATTTCGTGTCTCTCTTAGCTAGCAGCATGCATTTCTATATAGAGACAATACAAAATTTTTCATGTGTTGATTCTAAAGAAATTTAACCAGCACTTTTACCACAAAAAGATCTCATTCTATTTTTGAATAGCTGTATTGGAATTCTTACACAAGTCAAAAGAAAAATAGTGACTTTAACATGAGGTCTAACTCTGAACTCATATCAAAATCAACTTCACTGAAGTAAATGAAATTCAGTGGGTACAGAAGTTATGAGGTTGGAGTCACTTCCACTGACTTCAGTACAATTACCTTTGATCTGCCCCAGTGTGAGATCATTCAGTTCAATGTGGACAGACTTGCACATTCAATTTAACTCCAGGAATGGGCTTGAGACACAAAGTTTAAACACACATCCATACTTCCCCAAAGATAGAGTATTGTTTTGGGGCTTGAGGGTGAGAAAAATAGAAGCTGGCTGCAAGTTCAGAATTCTTGGATATAGATGAATTTCTAATGAATCTATTTTAAAATTGAAAGTCTGAAAATTATCACCCTTGTTTACATCACCAGGACCTAATTACATGTCTCTAAATTTTACTGTATGAGAAGCTAATACTTGAAGTTTGAGAAGCATTTGCTTGAAGTTTGAGAAAAATTATCCACTGTTGTGGAAGAAATACAGAACTCTGGACTCAGTCCTTGGCAGATAAAAACTTTTTGACTCATTTGTATAACAAACCCTAATACTGACATTAAAAAAACCCAAGATGAATAAAACTTGGTTTTCTAACTCTTATGAGATTTCTGCGTGTAGTAATATAACTAAGCTGGCTCAAGTGGTGAAAGGATTTGCTGTACAGAGGTTTGAAATGAATGATAATATTTTTCCAATTTCCTGTAACCTTTGAACCTTCCTCATTCCTACAAGTACCTCCAAAATACACCTTTTTTTTTTTAAGTTTAGAAGGGTTTCAAAAAGTCTTTTCCACTTTTGGTTTCTAATTGCATCCAAAGTACCAAATGTCTCGAGGAAGGCTGCTCTCTCAATTCATTCAAGATGTTTGAATATGTTTTAAATCTGTATGGAAACTCAACTTAAGTATAAAGCCTTTGGATATGTCACATCATTACACCCCTATAAGGTCCAAAAAAGCCTGTGCCAACCCACCTACCAAAGTTGTGAACATGTCTACCTTGCATTGCACACTAAGTTAAACAAACTGTTAATAAAGATCACATTGTCAATAGAGCATTATAGAAATTTACTTAAGAATGTATATTCTTTTGTTCCATTTTTTATTTTTAAAGCCTATCAGCAAAATCAGGAGGGTGCCAAGATTGCCTCACAGTATCGGTGTTAAGAATTCTTGCTAGACCCACATGGAAGGAAAAAACTAAACACAGCACATCTGCCTTTTTAGCCTGACGCAGGAATAGGCAGACATTGAAGTGAATTCAGACCTTTTCTCTCTTCATTCTCATATGGGCAAACTTCCAAACAGAGGAAATGAAGAACAAAGTATAGGTCAGGTGATGGTCTGGTCATGACCATGTAATCATAAAAAAGCAGGATAGGGAATGTGCTGCAATCTTCAAGCGGTGGTACAGTACAACAGAAACACAGCATTTTCCCTGGAGACACTTCCTTAATGTATTGAAATGGCAGGAAAGTTCTGAAACCCATTAAGATTTAGACTGGTGAGTGTTTAAATTCCTGGAAATCCATAAAGCTGGAGAGATTAAAGACCTAAATCCAGAAAAAAGTTGCATATAGTTTAAGAGCTGGGTAATAGGCCAGCAACATATCCCTTAAAAAAAGTAGTAACATGATAAAGCTGCCCTTCTGACAAACAGCATGATAAATACAGATGGCAGAGTTTTGTTCAAAGCCTCTAGGCCATATTTGATGGTACAAAAAAAACATAAGCGTGTATACAGTAACTATAGACTTACCTTGGTGTGGCTTTTTATATTTGCTTACTGTCATATTGTAGCAGTAGGATATATAATTTGAAATAATGTAAATACATGATTAAGGTGTAATATTAGCTTTATTTTATTATTGGTTGTTCTTTTATTTTTTTCAAAGCTTCCATATGAAAGATTTATAGGTAGAACAAAATGCAAAAAGAAAATATTATTCCAACTGAGGTCTCCAGTGAATGTGGATTGTTTGCATCTTGTGCTGCATGGCATTTCACAGAACAGCAGATCACTGAGAAGATCAAGAGTCAGAAACTAATCCCAACAGGAACTTCAGAAGTGTAATAGAAGGGTCCTCTGAGACTGTCTCACCCTGGTGCAACTATCTCCTGTTACTAGACAAATGCCGAAACACATTTGAGTCACTATCAAAACTAAATGTCAAGAAAAGGCTGAAATGTTTATTTTCAAAGCTGGAGACTCTGCCCCAGGAAAGCCACCTTCTGAATGACCCTGTTCTTCCTGACTGCATCAAATGACAGACGTAGGTGTAGGGTCATGTCATCTGATAGGCATTAGAGCAAGGAAGTGATATTTCTCCACTATGAAATGGGATAGAAGGTAACTATTTGAAAAAGCACGAGTATCTACTAGGATTCTGATTATACTTTAAATTTTAAAAAGGTTCCTGGAAGTTCAAGGCACCCAGTGGTTGTGAAACAAAGTCATTGAGGAGGCCTCTCAAAGATCATGCCCCCGTTGAGCTCATGAGATGCAGCCACATCAGCCAGTCCATCAGGGACATGACAGACTTTCAAGAGATGGCAGCCAGCAGTTATGAGCATCATATCTGCACAGTGGCACCTGTCAGCAGCCTGCATTTCAGCAGGGCTTTTCCCTCAGCTTGCGCTGTGCTGGTTCTGCTTCTCTTCACAATCTGAAGGCAAGAGGTGATCCTCTCCCCAGTCATACATATCAGTTGCAGGTAACATTTTTGTCAATCTGTTTTGGTTTATACAAAAGTAGGACAACATGATACTGCTTTTCATGAGAAAGACTTTGGTTTGTGGTTTTTGTTGTGGGTTTGTTGTTTGGGGTTTTTTAATAGCTTTATTTTAATAACATCTAATTGAATTTTTCAGTTTTCTGTTGTAAACTATCCTAAATTCAGCACAAAGCTGAGAAGAGGAAATGCAATGAAGATTTAAACTATTTCTTCCCTTTTTGTATTTTATTAGAAGGAGGTTTAGGAGATGATGTTCCCTCAGTATTAAAATAGAGGAGAGTGAACAGCATTTGGATGTAGAGAGGGGATGGGAACCAGTATGATTGTGTAACCTGCATAAGCACCAAGGAAAAGAGCTCAGGCTCCAGATGTGCATTTATAATTCATTCAGCCTAGGCAGCTGCTGATCAACAGAAATCCATTAAATTTTCAGAGCAAATGTACAGATCCGACAAGATGGCTGAACAAATTCTTATGTCATATTTTGCTTTAACTCTTTCAAAACACTTAGTTTAATTTGAAAGGAAAAAAGTGCATTTGCTTGGTTTACCACTGTGTTTTATTATTTCCCAATAACACAGTAGGAGAAAAGCAATTTTTCTTGGATGATGGAATGAATATTGAGAAACAGAACTGTTTGGCTTTAGATCACTGAGCTGAACTGGAAGGGGCAAATCATGTCAAGATTTAGTGACTGTTCCAGGCTGCATATAGAATTAATTAGCAGTTTCAATTTTATTCTCGGTTGCACAAAGTTAAAAAATACCACTACCATGACTTCAGCCTTTTTTGGCAATCCCAGCAGAACAAGATAGGTCAAGCTTGAAAGCAAATGGGTGGGGTGGGATGGGGGAAATTCCCTGTCAGTCCTACAGGTGCAGTAAGCCAGCATTGGAGCACATGGAGGAGGCAATATGAGGAAGTTTGTGCTGCCAGAACACCAGCTGGATCCATTCTGAGCTTAAACTAAAGACCTGGATGTACAAATTCAGGTTGGAATGGCCCAAAACCACTTCATTTAAAGAGAGCAGATATTCAGTGTCTGTCACTAGAACTCCTGAGTCTTCCCAGGCCTCCAGTGGGTCCCAGGAAGTTAAAATATAATGTACTGTAAATGCAGTAATCCTGTCTAGCTCTAAACAGAGGACTAAGCACAGTGCACCTTCACTGTGTTGGATAAAAGGAACACTTTCAGCACATTTTTATCAGTGCCTGACTTTTATTTCCTCATTTGTAAGGTTCCTGATATTAAGTTCATCTTAAGGCAAACATTCACTGTGTGCTGATAACAAACTGGAGACACTCTGCATTTGGTAGTGAAGTAACCACTTTCCCCCACAAAGTACAAAAACATATTTATTTTAGCGAATTTTGCCTGGGAGTTAATGCTATTTGTCTTAGAGTGTACAAGAAAGAAAAAAATGTCATTGAGCTACAGCAAAGAAAATTCTATATAAAATTTTTTGCATGTGACATTCGGAAATGTCTCGATCACTTTTATTAATTCTATTGAGACAGTAAAGTAAATGCTGAATGTTTTTCACATGAAAACACTATAATTTTACACTTAATAAATATCTCAAAAAATTACTGCTTCATTTTAAAAGAAGTGGTCATTTAATATTTACAGTAAAATGCTTCGATTATGGTTATTAAAACGAAGGAAAGTGAATTGCAGTAAAAAGCTCACTAGCTGAATTTTATATTTCATTTTGCATTTTACAGATTGATGTTAACAGACTGGAGTTATTGCGAATACAGCCATTGAAAATCAGGCCAAAACTGTGAAACTATTTTATTCAGAATTTTTCAATGAAGACAGTATTGGAAGTATTCAATACTAACACTGGAATTTGCTTACATACCTATTTATTAATAACTATAATAAATATTTAATTATACTTTCAATCTGAGATTGCTTATGTTTAAATGGAGTTAGAAAACAAGAGTTAAGGGCCAATCTTGATTCAGCATACACAGGAATTAATTTTCCTTAAATGTTTTTTCATATTTGCTCGAAGTGTGCTGTCTTAGCTATTACTCCTGTAAATATGATTCCTTGAGAGAAAAGTCAGAAGAAACAAAGAAATATAAACTGATAGTTTAATTCAGCTTAAAATTTGAAGAAAATATTTCTTCTTTTGAGGAAAAATAGGTAGTTTTACCTAACTCTTATTGAAAAGATGTCTTTGACTGATGTATTTTGTACAATCCTACTTATTAAAGAAAATAAAGGTGCTTTAGGGCAGGTCTATTTGCAGCTCTCTGCCATTAGACTGCTTGCCAAGTTCTTCTTGGCTAACACTATGGATAATTATTTTTCAACTATGTGCATTTTAGCACTTAAACCACAATATTTACCTACGTAACAACTATGGAGAGAGTGCAAGTTCCTCAAATCAGTATGGCTGAGTCATTTTTGTTTTCAAAAGCCATAAGGGTAAGAAATCAATATAAGTGGTAGTTATTTCAAATGTAGCGATACTCAAATCTGCTGTAAGCACAGAGTTGTGCTTTGATATAATTTACACTTGTATTGCCAAGTCAAGAATATTCCTTTAATTCTTGTTGTTTTAACAAGCTACCAATAAACCAATAAACAATTTGTGTTATTAACAATCTATGTTCTACAGTGAAGTGTATTTTTGTCCTCTAGGAAACAAACAAGAAACTGATTGATTTGTCACAGACCAATGCATGGCTTTGTGCAGTGTTCTTTGACTAATACAACCTATACCAGTAGCCTGAAGTTCAGAGCCTTTCCCTTTCCATCCTTTCATCCTGAAGGATGAAAAGAGCACTGCTCTTAATGACCTTATTTTCCTGCTGGATCCAGGCTATGTATGATCTTCTCACCTTCATGGTACCTACACATACAGAGGAAGTGATAAATATCCAGCTTTTTGAGGGAGAGGCACAGACTAGTTCCCAGCAACTCTCAAGTACTTAGATTAAGTAGTCTCCTATAGGACTCCCATAGGGCACAAGACTCTTATTTAATGTTTGCATCAATTGGTTTATTTGAAAACCACTGACCCATCTTTGCATAGTCTACATCCCAGGAATGCATTCAAGTGAAATTTGAAGTTTTTTCTGTTATTAGTCCTTGGAGCACTAAATAGTAGAGTTTAAAAAAAAAAAAAATCAAACAAAACAAACAAAAAACCCCCCAAAACCAACTCAACCCCAAAACAACCCATTAGACTTTCCAAAGTTTCTGCTCTTCTAAGTGCCATCTCATCCAGCTGTAGGGATAAATACTGAAATGTGCTGGCATTCAGTTGCTAAACTCATGATACCTAGATGGAATGAGCTGTTTCAAAACATTTTAAATTTTATTTGCTTTTAAGGTGGATGTTAAGCTCCTGCACCCATCCCAAAAAGCAAATCAAATGGGAGAAGTTGTGATATGTGAAGATGAGTATGGAGTGATTCTTAACTGAGTCATGGCTAAAGGGCAAATAATTATGTTTGGATAATGTTTGTTGCTATAAAAAGCAAGACTGATCTTAATGGGTAGAACACTTCTAGATGTGGAGGCTGGGGGAAGAAGCTGTAATAGAGAGATGTTCCTGTGTTCCATATTAGTTATAATCAGTTGCACTGCTGCTTGTGTACAAAAATTGCAAAGATACCAGTTTCTGTGACCCATCAGAAACTGATTCTAATTCCCTTTGAACATTCCCATTACTTTTCAGAGGATTGCCAAGGGCTATGCTAAACAGTTTTTAGAGTACCTTTGTGAAGCTTTTTCCGCATATCTTTCTTTTTTAGTTTTCTATTTTGTTGTCTGTAACTTGTGTTGGAAACAGGAAGGAAATTTAACCCACACAGAGGGGCAGTGCATGTTTTCCCTATTGTGGCTGTACCTCAGGGTAAATCTTATGACTCTTTCCCTACCTCTCATAGGGGAGTGATCTGTTCCTTGTCCATTCAGCATCAGAAAACCTCTCTACTTACATAGACCCACTCCAGCTTTGAATCCCAAGTAACCTTGGGTGGCCCAATTACTGCCCATGGTAGATTATAGGAAATACAGAACAGCAATATTTTGCAGAGGGTATTCCTCTTATTACCAAAATTAAAGGCAATCTTGGGAAGAAGAGAGATCAGATTTCTGCTGTCATTAATCATTTGTACTAAAATCCACAACTCCTCTATGATTTCTTAGCATTCTCTGAAGGAGCGGAAAGTTGTCCAAATAATCATAATTCAATAATGTTTTAATTCCCTACTAGTCAGTCTGCAAAGTAAAGCTGGATTTTACATTTGTGTAGGGATTCACAAAGCAGGTTTATATAATTTCATTAGCCAGATTTGTCCTTATGAAGCACAGTGAAAAAAAAACCAAAACAAACAAAAATAGCTCAACCTTTATTGCTCTGTTTCCTTTTTGATGTGTTGGCAGCCTGGGACATTTTTACACCACACATAAGCACTCCTAGGGACAGAGCTCAGAATGGTTCAGCCTACAAAAACTAGGGTAAAAGTTCAGGTTCTGATACTTGTTTTTTGGTGCTTCTATTTTACAGTATTTGAGAAAGGCAAAACCACAATGAAGAGGTAGAAATCTGCCTGCTTGCTCAGTCCTCTTCTGCTGTCTACTTTGGATGCTCAGGCTGGCAGATCCTTAGAGCTGTGTGGAAAGGTGATCAATTCCTGCAGCAACAAGGCCCAATGATTAGTTCATAATTTTGCAGAAAAGCAGAATAGTTTCCATGAACTAGGTTCTTACAGACAAACACTATAAGGAACAGAATTCTTTGGTCAGAAGTGGCCTTTTTTTTTTCTTTTTTTTTTTTTTTTTTGAAGTCCAGTAGTGACAGTTTTTGAAAAAGAAATGGTTTTGCACACACATCAGCCTAGTACAGAGCTAATGGCCCAACTCCAGGGCTGTTGTTTGTCCATGTGGTGGAATCAGCTGTCCTTATCAGGCTGCCCTGGAATTGTGGTGCCTAAATGGCTAAATCCTATCAAAACTGATTGGTTGGTATGGGTAATGTTTGCACAGGTGCTATTTCTTCACATGCATGAAATAGGTGTGTCCAGCCTGTATTGTGATATTAATTAGGAAAGGTAATAATAACGCCTGGGCCAATGGTTTCTCCTTTGGTCTGTTGGTATTATAATGGTGTTGCAAGGGATTTATCCAGGAGACTACCATCAGAGTAGTATCCCAACTTCTGGTCACTGGGGTCATCACGACATTCTGGAGATGGGAGGGAATGTTTCTGATGCAGTCCTGGCTTTCACTTCTGAAATGCAGAACAGTTGTCACTGCAGATGTAATTGCATGAGCCCTTTCCTCATGAGCAGCTCTAGGGAATCATGTTGTCCTCCTGCCCTCTAATCGCATGGGTTTGGGCTGATGCCCTGAAAAAAGTGCAGCTTGCTGAGTTTGCTGCAACAGCCTAGAGGTAAAATATTTTGAGGAAAAGTGTTGGGGTTGAGCCTGTAACCTGCAAAGTGATTTTTGACACAGGTTTTCTCCATAACACCACCATCCTGAAGGACTGACAGCAATCATGGCCCTGGGTGACAAAACCAGTCATGTCACAGAAAACATCACAGGATCTATTCTCTAACCTTGGTGATCCCAGGAGATTTATAGTTCTCTTTTGTCAACTGGCTCCCCTTTGTTTTTCTTTTCAGTTCTAGACTCTTCATGGTCTCTGCCAGCATGCATTCACCGAGATATCTGACAGGCAGGCTCTTCTTGCAGCCACTACTCTGTCCCTCCCTGGCCACTCTCTTCCTCAACAGGCATCTACCTCTGCTCCTGCAAATCTCAGTGGCGCTGAGATTTGGGAGCAGGTAGAAGCATCAGTCCTGTACATCTGAGGCCAAAAGTTTGGCTCATGGATGAAGCAATGGGCAAAGCAGCCAGGAGAGGTGCTGCTGCGCTCAGGGAACAGCAGAGCCTCCGCAGGCAGAGGAGCTGAGACATTGGCAGGGCTCTCTGTAACTGATACAAAGAAAACCCATCCCAGCCAAAGTGGAACTCCTGGCAGATCTATAACTGCTGAAAGTTACACAATTTGAAACAAAAAAGCATTTTTAAGGCCAGTGGAGAGAGGAGGTTTCTGCCTACATAAAACATGTCATGGGCTGTGTGGGCAGGTATTTATGTTTTAGTGGCATTGGTGATACTTTTCTTTTTTGAAGTATGTATGTGTGCTCTAACAAGAGAGAGTTACTGAGAATGGATAACCAGCTGGAAAAATGTGGTCAAGGTAAAATCTTTCAGGTCCATTCATGTCTGTGAATTGATTTAGCTTTCCATTTTATGCTCTTGAGTTATGAAATATTTGTGCAAAGCATTAGCAGCTAAAGCAATCTCTTGAGACAGTCTCTTATGCCAAACTCTAACCACTAGACAATAATTAGGCTGTCAGTTACAAAATGTTGGATTTGTGATATTTCCAAATGAAGCAAGAGCCAGTGGCATGTGTCAAAAAGAGGGATTGGTTCAGACAGGTAAGAGTCTCTTCATTTGACAGCTACCAGCTCAACTTCTGAGCAAATTAAAACATTGTGCCATTGTGCCAGTGAATCCAAGTTTGACAGAAGAGCTTACAGAATCATTCTCAGTGCAAGCTCACAAATAATGAAAGAAAAATTTGGTAAGATTTTCCCCCTGATTTTCAACACAATGACAGATTATTACTCATCCCATTATCTGAGACCTCAAGGCACTCCTTTAACACACACATGAGTAAAAGTTAAATATCACTTCCTAAAGAGTTTAATGAAGCCTGCTTTATGTCTGTTGGATGTGAGGTGTGTAATAGGCCCAGCATTTTTAATAGTCACCATGAAACTCATGACCATTTTCAGGGTTAAAATATTTTGGGGCACTAGATTAGGGCCCCAAAATACACTTGGTTGTCAATGTGCTGGTAAATTTTACTCCCAGCCTCCTTTTACTCACATTTATCTACTGACAGCACCACAGGGGCTGCTTGGTGGGAGAGGTAGATAATTAAGATGCACTTAAATCATTGCACTTAAGTAAATTGTTTTACTAGCATAAACAGAGACAAATAAAACTTTTAAGTTCAAATGCAGAAACATTGACTGATACTGGCTTCACATCCATGGTGATATAAACAAAACTTATGATATTTTACATTCAATAATGCCATTTGGGGTTCATACAGCAGCTTGTTTGTGGCTAAACTTTCCAGCTTGACAGAAGGAAAAATGTCTCACTACCATTGCATAATTTGACATGCTGATGATTAAACCTTTGCAATTACAAAGTAACAGTTATTTCTAGAGGATATGGCTGCAAGATTTTCAGTGGTGAAAAATTGGTTTTGTAATGGACAAAAACACGCCATGATCCTTCCTCAGTGCAGAAAACTGCTGTCTCTTTCCTGAGAATGTTCATATGCACCTGTAGGTTTCATTTCATGTAGCAGCAAAACTGACCTTGAGAAGAATTAACATTTAATACTAGAAAGACTTACTAGAGATCAGTTTTATCTCTTCTCCTTATTTTATTATAACTTAAGCAATATTTAGTTTTTCTTACAAAGTCATGGAGCCATAGAATGGTTTGGGTTGGAAGGATCTTCTTGTTCCAGCCCTCCTGTTATGGGCACAGTTTCCTCTACACCAGTTTGATGAAGCCCCATCCAGCCTTGCCTTGAACACTTAGAGGGATGGGGCATTCACAGCTTCTCTGGGCAACCTGTGCCAGGGCCTCTGTCCTAGTGGCTGGGACCAGTTTATCCCTGTGTGGGTGTAACGCAAACTGTGTATCCTACACCCTCTATGTAATTTCTCATGAACTGTTAATAATGGATGGTTTGCAGCAGCTGCCCAGGGCATACCTGGCAACTCAGGCTACAAGCTGGGTGTTAAAGAACTCTGTGATACAGGAGAGTGCTTCTGTCTTCACACTAATGACTCAGCTGTGATAACTCCTCTCCGGGAAGGCATCAGCACCTTCACACTCAGCCTGAGGAGTCATGTCTGCTAATGGGCCTTTGGAAACTGGCACAATATGCAGCTGCAACAACCTAAACCATCAAAAATTCCAAAAATAACCCATGGCTCACAGAGTAAATCACCCATTGTGACACTCCTCATCCTGGGGGCGGTACTGGGCGTTCCCACCTGAACTTGAGCATATTGCATATATAATCTTCTGGTTTGGGGACTTCTGGTACCACTCATCGGATCCAGAGGAGGACCAGAAGCTCAATAGGACTGCAACTGCCACTCTCAACCAGACTGCAACCATCATCGTCACCAATAAGTTTTCCTTTCCTTTTATTTTGCACTCAGAGGGACCACCCGGTGCTCAGCACAGGGGCTGATGAACACCATTCTGTTTATGCCCCAGAATGCTGGGTTATATATGTGGGGTTTGTGGGTTAAAACCAATTTTTCTCTGTATAAACGTATTTATTGTAATCTCTTTAGTAAATTATAACTCTGACTTGTAATCTCTCTTCAGTCAGTTTCATTTCTGCCACCGGTTTACCTTTAAACCAGCACAGCTTCACTCCATATATCTCTGAGAGTCTTTCAGTCTGAAGTCATTTTTCCTTGTCTTAGCACTACATGCTCATATAAAAAGTTCCACTTCAGCTCCCTTGTAGCTCCTTTAGCTACTGGAAGGTGGTAGAAGATCAGCCAGAGCCTTCTCTTCTCCAGGCTGAACAGCCCAAACTCTCTCAACCTGGATTCATAAGAGAGGTGCTACAGCTCTCTGATCCTCTTCCTGGCCCTGCTCTGAACTTGCTCCAACAGGTCCAAGTCCTTCCTGTACTGGCCATAGAACTGCAGGTGGGCTCTCATGAGAGCAGATCCTGGACCTACTGGCCACACTCGTTTAGATAAAGCCCAGAAGGCTGTGTAGCAAGTGCCTATTGCTGGCTTGTCTGCAGTATCTCATCCACCAGTACCAAGTCCCTCTCTGTGCTGCTCTTGATTTGTTCATCCCTCACCCTGTACTTGTGCAGGACCTTGCACTAGGTCTTGTCAAGCTTCAAAAGGTTCACACAAATTCACCTCTCAAGCCTGTCCTGCTCCCTCTGGGTGGCATCCCTTCCTTCCACTGTGTTGACCAGTCTGCACAGCTTGGTGTTACCACTGAACTTGCTGAGGGTGCCCTTGATCCCACTGTCCGTATCACTGACAAAAATATAAAACAGTGTCTGTACTAGTACCAGCTGCTGAGGGACACCATTTGTCACTGGCCTCTGCTCGGACATTGAGCTCTTGATCCTGCCAGTTACTCATCCACTGATTGGATCATTCACCAAATTAACAACTCTCCAGTTTAGAGACAAGGGATGTTGTATAGGACAGTGTCCAACCCTTTGCACAAGTCCAGGTAGACGACGTCAGTCCCTCTTCCCTTATACACCAATGCTTTAACCCAGTAGTAAAAAGTCACAGTTTGCCCTTATTGAAACCATGGCTGACACCAATCAATTCTGTATTTTCCATGTGCATTAGCACAGTTTCCAGGAGGATCTGTTCCATAGTCTTGCTGGGCACCTCATCAGGTCCCATGGACCTGTGCATGTTCTTAGCTGTTCTTGAACCTGATCTTCTACAGCAGATGGTTCTTCATTCTTCAAATCCCTGCCCTTGTCTTCTCAGGTGGTGTGTCTGGAGATTTTGCTGGTGGAGACTGAAGCAAAAAACTCATTAAGTATCTGAGCCTTCTCCATATCCCAGGTACCAAGTTTCCCTTCTGGAGAGGGTCCACATTTTCCCTAGTCTTCTTTATCACTAATGTGTCTTTTTCTTTTTGCCCTTAACACCCCTGACTAGGTTTAATTCTATCAGGGTTTTAGCCTTCCTGCACTGCTTGGCCAATCTTTCTACATTTCTGCCAGGTTACCTGTCCTTGCTTCCACCCTTTATGGGCTTCCTTTTGGTGTTTAACTTTCTCCAGGAGCTTCTTGTTTATCCACACAGGCTTCCTTGGATCTTTGCCTAGCTTCCTCTTTGTTGGGATGCACTCCTGAGGTTGGACGAGGTCGTCCTTGAATATCAACCAGCTTCTCAGGCTCCTCTTCCCTCTAGAGTTCTATCCCATGGTACTTTACCAAGCAGATCACAGAAGAGGCCAAACTCTGCTGATGCCCTATTGGATTTTTGATTTTTTCATTTTTTCATTTTTATAGATTTTAGAAGTACTTGTAACTGTAGTAAAATGTAAATTTAGTGTGCTAATATTTCTAGCAGCTTAAGTTCAATGTTTATGTATCCTAACCCTTAGCACATATCAGTAGCTCAATTCTTTTAGTTATTTAGGCTCTCTTCAAGGTAGAAGGCTAAAAAATATCAGAAGGCCTGCATAAACATAAACCAACAACCTTGGGTGTAAGAACCCCGGAAAACCTCCAAGAGCCCTTTGTGTGCTAAAGAAGACAAAAATGAAGAACAGAGAGTCCCACTGCCCCCAGACTCAAATCCTAAGGAGGTGTGACCAGAAGCAAGATGGGGCTGGACCGAGAGATGTGTGAACTGGGCATAGGGTGGACATTATTACAAAAACCATGGAAATCAGTGTTCAGGGGGGCATGTCATCATGTATTCCTAAAAGCCCTAAGCCTAGACATTAAAGAATCTTTTTATCTTATCCCACAATAACTTGGCTCGGAGTCTGTTTTATGGGGTCTCTCACAGCATCACTGCTCTCCTGAAATCCAGGGAAATGAGCTTGCTGTGTGCCCTCCTTGCTACCCTGAGGACCTTGAACTCCACAATTTCATGGTCACTGTGGCCAAGGCTGCCCTTTAGCTTCACATTTGTCACCAGTCCCTCCTCATTGTCTCCTCCTAGATTGCCTGTGCCCTGTTGTGTTGTCTGTCCAATAGGTATCAGGGTGGTTGAGGTCCTCCATCAAGACCAGAACTTGTGAAGGTGAGGCGACTCCTATGTTTCCATATGGGACCTCATCCACTTGGTCTTCCTGGTCAGGCAACCTGCAGCAGACCTGCACTACAACAACACCTATCTCTTGCCTTCTGTCCTAGTTTAGCAGGTGGGACCAGTTGCCACTGTGTGGGGGTGATCAAGGCTGTGCATTCTACCCCCTCTATTCATTTCCCACAAACCATGGACCATCTGCAGCAGCTGCCCAGGGAGTC
>JAWWEV010000095.1:61258817-61273038 GCA_035583235.1 Hafferia zeledoni
TAGCTCTGATTTATAATCTCTCTCGTGTTGAGTTCATTTCTCCTGCTGGTTTACCTTGAAACCAGCACATCTTTCCTTTAAGCCTGGCCTGTATGCCCTCAGTTTTCTCCTCATCCATTCCCAGGCAGAGCTCCAAGCACCCAAGCTGGTCACTGACATAGAGAGTGACACACCCTCCTCATCTGCCCTGGCTGTGCTTTTCAAAGAGCCTTCATCCATCCATTCCAAGACTCCAGACAGAGGACCCAGCCCACGACATCTCTCTGATGACAGTAAGATCACAGCCCTGAAGGCAGGCTCACATCTCTATCTTGTGTTTATTTCCCATCCTTTGTGCATTTGCATAGAAGCATTTGAGTTGGGCCCTGATTAAGCCAATTTACTGGTGGGAAGTCACTCATGGAATTATGCAGGGGACAGCCTGAGCTTTTATTTAAAGAAGTGAAGTAGACAGACAACTAGAGGTCCTGCCTGCAGATGGAGTTGAATGTCCAACCAAAAACTGTATCTCTCAAAATATCAGAAAACATTTTTTCTTGAAATGGTTTTTGAATACTGATAGCCAGTTCTCAGCCTCACTGCTCTGTGCACAGATGCACATACAGTCCTGCAGACATGAGTTCACCTGCTAAATAAATAGCAGGAGTGCTTTCCAGTTTGATAGAAGCCGGCATTAAGGCTATAGCAGTTGCTGCCAGGAACAACCAGCTCACTCAACACAGCCATTTTTAAGGGTAACAGATCCAGCTCTAAGTAGCAGCAAGTTGTAGGACAGTGTGAGCAATTTTACTGCCTTGCACAAGACCAGTACCAGTTGCTAACGAGTTAGTGCTTCTCAGAAACATTTATTCAGAGAAGCAATTGCCCAGACATTCAGACATTGTAGGCATACAGACATTTGTGAATTTCTTTTGTTTTGTCAACATGTGTTTTTTTCAATTTATCAACCTATCTAAAGTCATACTAAACTTAAGCAGTTATTTAGTAGATACTTAAGAGTAGCTTCTGTGAAACCCCAGATGATCTGGGAAGGATAAATACTGAATATGACAGAAAATACTCCTTTAAAATTTAGTGAAATTGAAAACATGAAAACAAAGAAAGATTTTTTCTATAGCATTTAAACAGCCCCAATATCAGCACATGTAGCTGTTTCGCAGTGGTGAAATGCATTTACACTTACAGCACCATTTAATGACAGAGTTATGTTGTCTTATTTTCTATAGAACCAAAATGTAAACACAGAATTCTGAAATCTTTTACTAGTATGGCATCATCCTGCTATTAAAACTAGAAACACACATCCTAAGCATTTCTGAGGAATGACTTACTGCCAAATGAGGACAAAGAGAGATTTCATAAAAAATATTTTGTAGGAGACCAAGATATTTAACATGACTTTTCTGTGCAATATGGTAGCAAGAAATATTTAATTACAAAGTGAGGGGCATTAGATTATGGGGAAGAGAGGTTGTTTAACCCTTCCCATGTGGTTCTGGTGAGACCATATCTAAAAATGTTTAGTTTTGAGCAACTTTCTGTATGGGTGATTGTGCAAACTGGAATGGATTCAGAGAACAGCAAACCAATTATTAAAAGGCTGAATATATGAGGAGAGATAAATCAGCTAAATATATGCACAACTTGGCTATGAGATACCCAAAGGGAGACATAAATTGTTTGTTAGTGCAGTATTCAGACTTGAATGCCAAAGAGGCTGAAAAATCATATGAATTATTTAGTGAGATATTAAGGGGATATAGTTACGGCTGATGAAATAGTCTCCAGCGAGAGTGCTTGAGAAAGGGCTGGCCCTCAACCATGTAATACAAGAACTGTCTTTGGTCTATCTGCCACATTATCTGTCTGCAGGTTTATCAAGAGCACATGTGTGTAGGCCAGGGAGCAGAAAGCAAGGCAGTAGAAGCAATTTCATTCCCAAATTAATTCATGGCTAATAACCTGCAATTTATGCTCTGGGTGAGCAAAGAGCATGACTTACCTATGTAAACTCTCCAAATCCCTGTGGTAACAAAGTGTTTAGTAAAAGGACTGCAACACTTAGCTATCAAAAATTGGAAGTTCCTGTGCTGTAATTCATGTGTGGGCTGCACATTCATTGGAAACTCCTATATTAGACATTCTGTTACTGATTTACATCTGCAGAAAGTACATATGCAGCACAACTGAATAAATTTAAACTGTTCAGTGGATTTAAAAGAATGTACTATGCTGCCTACTGGGTTTTCCAGCACAAGAAAGAAAACTCCAGAGGTTATTCTTTCATTTCCACTTGAGATGGATAAAACTACACAAACACAGAGACCCCAAACTCATTTAATGTCCCCTCGTTTCCTGGAAAAGAGCATATAAAACTTTGATTCTGCTAAAAAAATAGACTTCATCCATTTCCACTGTGCTGTTATGGTTTTTATCTATGGTGTTTTGTATGGAAGTTGCCAAACAACATCTGTCTTGCTCATGAAAAACAAACGACAATGTTTTCAGTTTGTTTAGATCAGCACAAAAATACATTTTCAAGTTTAATAGCTCTTGTTCTAGCAGCTATCTGATGAAGAATTGACTCACAAACATATGAGTCAGAACTTCTCCTGGCACTTTGCTGCCTTAGGTGAAATACCAACCCAAATACCCATTCAATTTTTTATTATGCTTGACAAGTTAATTTAAGAGTCAGAATTTTGTGAGATAATTTGTCTCTTTTGATTTTGCTGTGCTTTGTGCTCTATTGCCTTCAATCAGCTTCATGCTTCAGCATGTCTCTTTCTTCTTGTTACTCTTATTTCCTAAGGATGCTACAATTACTTTTGCCATTCAGCCTCTCTTTATGCATTTCTTTTTTGTTTTCCTTTCCTCACACTCTTTTGCTGGAGTCCCAACTCCTTCAATCCAAGCCATCACAGTTGTCACTTGCTGTCACCCAATGAGCTCTAAGGCTCATGAATGCATTTACCCTTGAAGGAAAAATGCTCTGCACCTTGGCACTTTTAAGGCCTCTGATGAAGAAGAGAGATCTCCAAAGAGGGAGAAAAGGCAACAGTTTCAACTGCAAAGCCTCTTATCATATTGGTATGTAATTTTAACTATTCTTTTATTCGTGTATATTTCTATCTGTGAATTTTGCTTCTTATCTTTAAAGTGCTGCCTCTCCATATCTGAAAAGAAAGATCTTGCAATCCAGGCTGCTGGCACTGGGGCAGATGAGCACTCCATCTCTCCCCTTCACTCACAAATATACAGGAAGGACCATACAGTTAAGAGTTTTTTGACCGTATTAGTTCTGCAGGATGAGCTGAGACATGACTGATAAAGGTCATTAACACACAAATGTCATCTTTAAGAACAGCTTTGAAGTAGTTGGTGCCAGAAAAGCTCTGTCTGGTCCCAAAGGTTTTTGGTTTAGTAAAAGCTCACAGGTTCACGATCTAGAAGGTGAGATGGGTGTGACAGCACAGAGTCCTGCTCTGAACTTCAGGTCAAAGACCTGAAATTCATGTATCCTTCAAACAGGAGACCTTTCCTAGCCCTTTCAAGAAGTTGCAGTTCCTGCAACTCCTGCAGAAGGGCCAGAAGCAGACAAATTTCAGGAAGAATTTGTCCAAAGAAAACTCCTTCCCTATCCCTTGCTGGGAAGTTTCCCTTGGTGAAACCTATCAAGTTAAGTAACCCTTTGGAAGAGATCACAATTAACTGTTGACATTTACAATGAGATTCAAGAACATTTTTAAGAACAGAAGGTGAGACACACTTATAGTTTACATTTATGCATATGCATACACATACATTTATGCATATGAATGTACAATATATATTTATTAGACATTTTGAGTATTCATATTATTAAGAGAATGTAGTTTAAAATTTAAGAAGATAGTGCCTTCAGTCAGGGTTCATCTCTTGATACTTTGTCCTACTTGTTTCCAAATATAATTTCTCCCAGTGTACTTTTTACTGTTTTCAGTGAGTGTTTTTAGGAAAATATCTTGTGTTAAATATGAGATCTTAAAATTGCCAGATAACCATATTCAGACTGTCTAGGGAAACTGTGAAACCTGATACATGAGAAATAGGATGCAAAAGGATTATGGAGAAAGTAGAAAAGTATCCAGGAGTTTGGGAGTGTAGGCATATTTTCCAAACACCATAGAGGCACTTAGCCATGGTTTAGATGGAATGTGCTACTCCTTGATTTAGTTTTAGAAAAATACTCAAGAAAATCTGAGGCCTCTTTGGGACACACTAATTTTTGGTTTTGCAGTTGCAGCTGTCCACAGAGATTAAGGAACTTGGATTGGTTCCAGCCTTCATTTACATGTGTTGGAGCAACAAAATTCTCTTTGCTGTGTCACGTGGTGGTGCCTTTAATTAAATGCATGAATTTGTGTCCTAACCATTGACATCGAGACAAAGATAGAAATAATATAGGAAGACGAGCATTGTTAAGCTTCCTTCCTGTTTCTAATTTAACTCTTACAGAATATGAAAGTGCATGTATGACTTTCATTTGAGTTTGAGACCTAGATCCTAAACACTGCTTCAGCTGAGCAGGCTCCTACGGCCTTCAGAGGCACATGAAACTGATATGCACACATGCAGCCATCAAGGCTGTAAATTTGTACTGTTCTTACACCGCAGAATAGATGAGGCATTGCTATTTGAAACATGCAGAAGAAGTAGTTCAGCATACAACTCCTAAGATATCCAAAAGCAAAACAATACAGCAAGGGGATGTTGATTTTGCCAATCAATAGACTTCCCTCAAGGCAGTAACTCTGTTGTCCTCACTAGGAGGGAGGTACCCTGAAGCAGCTGAAGAATGCAAGAAGCATTCCAGAAATCGTGTTCATTGTTAGCAGTATTGTTGTTAGTTGTATTTGAAAGAGTATATTATAAAAAGCAAATAAATGTCCCAACTGAAACTTCATCAGGCACAAATCTTTGTTGAATCTGTTATCAAAAATGACTAATTAAAGGTCAGCTGTGGAAAGACACAGTGTCTTACTACTGCTCCCAAACATGTCCGCAACAAAACAAGGCAGGTATGAAACCTTTTACTGCCTACCAGCGGGTTCCATCAATTACTAAATTCTAGGCACTGTTAATGGTATCACCAGGGACCATGACTTAGGTCAACAGCTTGGCAGGAGGTGCTGGCAACTGTTAAATCAACAGCAATCAAAACTGGGAAACCAACATGCTTGCTACCATCAAATTTAAAAGAGAACTTATTGTGCCTCAAACACAGCAGCAGGTTTAATAGAAAAGTAGACATGTTTATGGTTTCAGATTTACAACAAGACTTATAAAAACCTTATTACTCAGAATCCAGTCTGCCACCCTAGAAACTAAGAATGTTACTTTGTTGAGAAGAAGGATCTGTTGACACAAACATCTTGCCTAAGTTTGCCATTGTGGTTAACCAAAATACATTCACTAGTGAGAAGGTAAATAAAAGCAAACAAGATGCCTCTTATACCACAATACAGTAAGGTTCAAGTTGACCAAGCTTAATGCTATGGCATAAATATGCTTAATGTTTATGGAATTTTTCTAAAAGTTATTTGCCCTGTTGGGCTTAGAGTTTTATATGAGACCTACTGAATGGGAATGTGTTTTCAGTATTATACATACTTAAAGACCTCATCAAAAATATTCATAGGAGCTGCCATGAA
Organism: Hafferia zeledoni; assembly: GCA_035583235.1. NCBI lineage: Eukaryota > Metazoa > Chordata > Aves > Passeriformes > Thamnophilidae > Hafferia > Hafferia zeledoni. The sequence continues at coordinate 61,264,511 of JAWWEV010000095.1, forward strand.
TACCACAGTTAACCACGCTGCAAATAAAATGCGTCATGGTTTACTCTTACATGAATAAATCAATCTTGTCCCATATAGTATATGTACACAGAAAAATTAACTGACAATTAAAATGATAACAATATAGGAACCAGTGCTATATAAACACAGGTCAACTGCACAGACTGTGCTGAAAAAACACAGTAGTTCTTTAAACTGCAGGAGAAAGAGAAACAAGGATACCCAGCTTTTGTGTTCGAGCTTCTGTTCAGGGATGCAGGGTCTTGAACAGCTACTGGACTGCTCCTGTAAGTAATCAAAAGTATGCCCAGCATCACCTGGTGCTAAGGGAGAGACTCGGGGTCACAAAGATCTCGATAACTAGTCTTGAATTGCTCTGCTGCCATGCAATAAACTCTTCGTTTTTGTCTTCCTCAACACGGAGGAGAAGAAAGACAGAAAGAGAGAGAGGGAAACAACTGAGAAGAAAATGAGGCCATAGGATATCCATTTCAGTATACAGCCTTGGACTGAAGCAGGTTGGTTTGTAAGCTAAGAAACCCTTAAAGGCAATTCCCTTTCATCTGAATTTCTGTTTTGTTAAATTCATGCTATAACAAGCTTGAAGCCATAAAAAATAAATTGTAAGACCAGCCTCCAGTAGCTTTAAAAAACATCTATCATTATGTCTTGCTTTAGAAGATGTCTATTTAAGTAGAGATTTAGCATTAAAATGAGCTTGTTTCCTCAGCAGAAATTCTTTCTTACCTCTCATGCACATCTATGAGCAAAACTGGAGCCTCACATCAGAAGTGTTAAAATTAATATGAAAACACAAAACAGTCAGCAGCTGTTGAAGGAGGGGGAAAAAAGGTCAAAGTATTAAGATCATGTGATTGCTCAGTAAGGCTATGGTTTACACTGAGCCACAAATCAGCTTGGAAAAGGCAGATTTTGCTCAGAGATCACAGATGCCTTCAGAAAAGATCTCTACTGTGTAGCTGTAATTTGTGACAGTACAACAGAACCTCTCAATGCAATAATACCATCAAACAGTAGAACTTTTCCACCTCCACAGAAAAGGCCTCAGGCTCTGAGTTCTGAAACTTCTCCCTCCTTTTTCTGGCATTTTTCTTTCTTGGTGGAGGTAAAGGAAACACAGTGTTTCCATTCACTCTACATTTAACAATATTGAGCAAAAGCTTGTGAAACAACATTTCATACATTACATCATAAGAGAATGAGGCTCAGGAGTTGGTTAGTCACACAGTTCACTTCTGGAAGATCAGCACTCCCCAGAGATGTCATTCTCCTGTAACTGCAAACACTCCTTGTCCATACCATTACAAAATAAACCAGATTCAGTTCTGTTGGAAGTAAATTGTATTTTAAATTGATAACATATGAGAGAGAGAAAATAGAGTCATTTCTATTCTGAGTTTAGATTAAAAAAGACTTTAAATAATTTCTTTCAAATTTTGGCAACAGAACTTACCTTTGAGAGTTAACACAACTCTTGCAAAAAGTAGGGATGGGTGTGTAAATTTTTATGTATTGTTCACTGTCTTGGGTTGAGCTGGCAAAATGCCAACTGCCCAATACAGAGTGTCAGCCTCCCTCCCCCTGCCAAGAAAAGAGAGGAAAGAAAAAAACTTCAAAACAGGTTTAGAGTTAAACTAACTATATATATTTATACAGAAAAGAGAAAATTAAAAGGAAACTACAATATAACGCACACACAAGTTAGATATAACAAGAATTTTCTACCTCCCACCAAAAACAGATTCCATCACTCTAGATCTAATAAAACATCCCAAAAGATGCCTGGCAAGGTAAAGGAGAAAAAATAACAATAAAATGTTTCTACTTCCCTGAAGTAAAACAAAATACTAGTAGCAGTGGCAGCAGCAAGGCCCAGGATAGCAAGACAGCAGCTGCGTGTCTTGCCTCTACTGCAGACATGATGGCAACTGAGAAACTCCTCCTTCCTTACTGTATTTGTGTCTCAGGTTTGCGTCACCTGCTATGAAATAGTTTTTTGGTTACTTAAGTCAGGTGATACCTGTCTCTCCTAAACTACTTGGATTCTCTGAGCCTGCTAAATTGATGCCTACCTAAAACTAAAGCCAAAACTACCACATTCATATAGCAGAATAATTACTATCAACTGAAAAAGCTTCCTCCGAGAACTTTTTCTCTGATAAGGTAAAGTGCAAGCATCAGCCTTTGTGCACATATGTTTGTGTAGCATTGCAGGCATTTAGGTTCTTCTAGGATTTTATAGCAAGTGTTCTCCCTTTTATGAGAAGCAGAGATGTGAATTGTTGGCTGTGGTGAAAGGACTTAATTTACTTTGGGAGTGGCATGTTTGTGTGGGTGTTTGGGTATTATGATTTTGATTAATAAGTCCCATGATTTGGGGCTTAATACAGTTACTAACTGTACATTTTAAATGATTGCAGTATGCACATTTCTAAAATACAAATAGATACAGGACGTATGTTCCAGGGAAAGGCACCTCTAATATATGGGTCAGGCCATCTTGTGCTTACAGGGGGAACAGAATGAGTTCTAGGGGGAAAAATCAAATATTTGTAGAGGCAGTAGGCTGCAAGGGCAAGACCAGATGGAACAATGAGTGTATTCCATAATAAAGAACAGGGAATGCTGGTGACAACTTGAAACTCTAAATACCAGCTAGCTGAAAGGGTACAAGAGGAGAGGCCTTTCTTATAAAAAAAATTGTAGATCAACTGTAGATTTTCTTCCATTTCTTCATCTGTGTCTTCAAAAAGCACTCTTAACTCTGTTGGCTATTTTAAACACCACGTGTGATGCTTTGATTTGCATTTTGTCTTGATTTGGCTTGAGATTATTCTGATTTAAAGTCGCTAGGAAATGAAAATAATGGAGTAAATTAACAAAGCAAGACTCTGGGACATGTTAGTTAGTGTCCTAATTCCCCTGCACATCATATAAGTAACACTGCATTTCCCATTTTGGTCTTCGAAAGGTAAAGTAAAAAGCAAATAAGGGGTTGGTGGCAGGAGCAGAAGTATCTTTCATCAATTGCTGGTGACACTGAAGACACATTGAGGGTTCGAGGCAGTGTGTTCCAGTTTCCAGCTTAATTTTTTTAATTCTGCTGTAAAAATGTGAAATCCAAATTAATATTATTTTATCAATAGAAAAATCAGAGGTTTTTTCATAACTAGAGGGACTCTACCCAGCCACAGACTGAATATGACTCAGATTAACCAAGGTGCCACCCCTTAAAATAAATCCGTACCTCGTCTGAAGAACTTCCTTTTCAGCCTGAGTCAGAGCAAATAAGTTTCAAGCCATGACAGCATTACTGTTCCATAGCCATGAAGCCTGTTAACTCAATTACCAGCCTCCATTTTCTACTGCTCATTAACATTCACAAAAAAATAACATTCTTTTTCATTAATAGCATAATTTTTTTTCACAAAACTGGTCCTAGCAGTTAAGTGTTATCTATCAAGGAGAAGGTGCTAGCACCATTAACGACTTTGTGTCTGTGCTATGAAGGCTGTAAGAGATTACAACTTGTTTCTTGGTATTATTACAACTGGGTTGATATAGGCAATTGTGAAAATAATTCATTGACTTTAGCACTGTTCTTGTATTTGTTTTGAAATTACTCACATACTCCTACATTACAAACTTGCAACAAATCTGTTTCTTTCATTATTTTGAAAGGGAGTAATAAAACCAATAAAAATATTAAAGTAATTAAAAATAATAAACAAAAGTTATTCAATGTTGGCTTGAACACTGTTTCAATTTTCCTACAAATTTTTATTGATTTAAGACCTATGCTTCTTGCACAAAGATGTTAAGAGCACTATGAGTCAAATCAAACACATTAATGAGGATGGTAAGGTTCATCTCAAAAGCCCAAATTAATGCTGGTACTTGATCCTGCTTTCCTGCTTTACCGGCAGATGTCTCTGTGTCAGCTTCTCCCTCTGTCTTTCCTCTGATAAAAATTCCCCATTTGAACACTGTGCAGTAAAAGGATGCCTAACATTTTTCATTGCACCTGCTAGTCTATGTCTATGTCTATATCCACGTGATTTTGAAAGAAATTCAAAGAATCTGCCTTGTCTAGATTATTTTGAAATGTAAAACAATACCTTTTTAATAGTCAAATTACCAGCAATTAAATCAAATTTAGTGTATCTCCATCTTGAATATCTACATGTTATTTATGAACTAAAATAATAGATTAAATGCTAATTTATTAGAAGCATATCACAACTATTGATATAATCACAACTGTTGATATAGATTAAAACAGAGTGGACACAAAGAAGAAAAATCCTACAATGAGAGTGGCTCTGAATTTCACATTACCTCAATTTCACATTCAAATTAAAATAGAAGGGCAAAAGTATAACCAGAATGCAAATATCTTTCCCTCTGAACATTAATTACCCATAACAAAATTCCCTGAAATAAAAGCTGATACTAATTAATAGCAGGAACAATTTGAGACTTGCAGTTCACACTAACACATGACAGTCTGTCAAACACACATAACAAAGAATTTTTTCTAGGGCTGATAAAGTTAAACTTAATAGCCCCTGGTAGAGCATCTGATACTGGAATGCCATCTCAGGCCCACCGGCTTCCTCCCAGTCCAAAATCTAATCAAAGAGTTATATGACAATATGGCAGAACAGCATGAAATTAGGAAGCAATGATGCATATGCGCTACACACCTTCAAGAACCCTAAGTGAACCAGATACCTCCTTTTACCTGAAAGTGGAATGCACATGCTTTTTTCGAATTCTCTGTAGGTGCAAGCAGTAGAATCATAGAATCACATAATGGTTTGGGTTGGAAGAAACCTTAAAGATCACAGAATCACAGAATATGCTGAGTTGGAAGGGGCCCACAAGGAACACCAAGTCCAATCCTTAGCCCTGCAAAGGACCATCCACAAGAGTTACACCATGTGTCCGAGAGTATCATCCCAATGCCTCTAGTTACAGGCCCCTCCCAACAGATAGGGATGAAATCCTCTTGGTCAGGTTGCTAAAGGCCACATCCAACCTGGCCTTGAACACTTCCAGGATGGAGCATTCTCAGCTTCTCTGGGCAACCAGTCCCTCACTCTCCTGTCAGGATGTATTTTTTTTTAACAACTAATCTAAATCTCTCCTATTTTTAATTTAAAACTGTTCCCCTTTGTCCTGTCTCTTTCTGCTCATGCAAAAAGTCATGCTCTCTCTTTTTTATAAGTCCTCTGTAAGAACTGGATGGCCAAAGTGAGGTTTCCCTGGAGCCTTCTTTACTATATACTGAATAATGCTGTCTGTCTCAGCCTGTCTTCATAGAATTGTTCCAGCTCTCAGACCATTTTTGTGGACCTCCTCTAGACCCACTTCTAACAGGTCAACATATTTCTTGTGCTGAGGACCCCAGAGCTGGAATCACAAAATCATTTAGGCTGGAAAAGACCTCCAAGAACATAAAGTCCAATCATTAATGGTTGTGTTCACCAAAAAACTGTGTCCCTAAAGGCCACATCCATGTGTTTATTGAACACATCCAGGAATGGTGATTCCATCCCTTCTCTGAGCAACCTGTTCTAAAGCCTAACCACCCTTTCAGTGAAGAAATTTTTCCTAATATCCAATGTAAACCTTCCATGATTCAACTTGAGTTTATTTCTTCTCATCACTTATTCCCTGGGAGAAGAGACTGACCCCCACCTGGCTACAAGCTCCTTTCAGGTGGTTGTAGAGAGTAATAAGGTCTCTTCTCAACCTCCTTTTCTCCAGACCAAACAATCCCCCAGTTGCTCCTCGTAGGACTTATTCTTCAGATCCTTCCCCAACTCCATTGCCCTGCTCTGGACATGCTCCAGCACTGAATGATCTCCCTTGTAGTGAGTGGCCCAGAGCTGGACATGTAATTCAAGGTGCAGCCTCACCAGTGCCCAGTACAGTGGTCATTTCCCTGGTCCTGCTGACCACAGTATTTTTGATATAAGCCAGGATGCCACTGGCCTTCTTGGCCAACTGGGCACACTCTGGCTTGTGTGCAGTCACTGCTGAGTGGCACCCCTGGGTCCTTTTCCATTGAGCAACTTTCCAGCCACTCTTCCCCAAGCCTCTAGTACACAGAGGCTTTTGACTGCTGTCAGTGCTGTTGAGGGATGGGGATATCAACAGCACAGTACTGGCCATGTTTCAAAAAGGTGTGACTGACAGTCACTCATCACTGTTAGAGATGCAGGCCTGTCACAGGAAGGCTGCAAAGTGAAGGAATCATGACCTTCTCTGAGTTGTTTCATTTCTGTCATTCCTCAGATGACAGCAACCGGGAGAACACTCCATCTGTAGGGAAACAGAGGGCAGGGAATTCTGGACATTATGAACACAAGCAAAAGAGGACTTAGCAGTGAAGATAAGTAGAAAAATAAGATTAAATAGGGATTAGTACAGGATCAAATACATTGCTCTGTTCTCAGGGGTTAGGAAGATGTCTGAGGGTGAATGTGAGTGAAGGTGAATGCGAGTTTGCACTTTCCTGAAGGAGGATACCCGACAAATTGCAGGATTTGAAGGCCACTGAGGTAATTTGCCAGAATATGGAAGGTAAAACTAGAGTTTCATACATGTTAGTATATATTTACAGAGGTAACTTATGGACCAAATATCTTATCTTTTTGATTAAAAAGGTAAGAGAAAGAAAAAAAAAGAAGACAGAAAGAAAAAAGAAGTCCTGACAATAAATTAGCTGCAGCTTGGAGAAGAATGCAGTTCTAGTGAGTGCTCTGTGAGCTGAGAATAACATACCATGTGCTGTGACCATTGAGATCTAACATCAATGAGGACATGACCCCCACTTTTCCATTGTGGAGAAGGAGTCCAGTCCCTATCACATCCAAAATCTGAATGGACACACCAGCTATTACTCTTAAGTGAAAACCTCTGGGACAACTCCAAAACAACTAAGTATCTCTGGGACAACTCCGAAAAGGTAGTTAATCTAAACTACAATAGTAGGAGCTACAGGTCTCATTTAATTTTAGAATAGTTATGCAGATGACTAAAAAACAAATCTTCAAGGAATTCCAGTAAGAATTCCTTCAGTTCTCCATGGCCTGCTGCAAACTACTAGAACAGACCACTTCAGAAACAATCCAGGGAATTTCTTCACTGAAGCTTTGTTTTTGAAGACAGTACACGAACATTTTAAAAATTGGATTCAGATCATGAAAGAAGTAGGTGTAGAAATTAAAGCTTCCTGGCATAACACTTTGGTGGAACGCACTCATCGTTTATGGAACAACTGACCAACATGTACTGGATTTTTGAAAACACAGTGTTTTCTCACATTAACTCTTCTCTGTTTGAGCTAGAGCTATTCCCTGAACTGCACTATCAAATTGGCACTTTTTTTTCTTCTAGGTACTTGTTAACGAAATCATTTTATCTCAGTCCACCTCTAAGTGTCTCAGTAACAGAAAACAGAACAGCAGCTACAAGTTTCAGGCTGTTTTTTAACCTTACCCTGAAAGACAGATAGGAAAAAGAGTGTTTTAATTTTAAACACCTAAAGAAGGTGTTCATTTAGTTCCCCTTCAGATAGCCTTCAAGGAATAGCTATATTGAAACCCTTCTTTCTTCCATGGATTACCAAAGGAAAAGTCTGGACTCTCAACTGGCACAGATCCAGTAGAAGTGAGTGTACTGTCACTTATGTGAGGTTAATATTCCCTCCAACATGATTTGTGCCTAACAGCATATTCAGGTTCCCCATGTGAACAAACTTGTAAAAAAAGAGAAAAATACCTGCTGAAGTTAAAGTTGGTCAAAAGGCAGAAATATTTGTTTGTAAACAAGGCATCTTAAGGAGCTCTAAGTAGACTACACAGACATGGTTAAACATACTAGATTCCAGTGTGTTATAACTGAGGAATTCAACAAGGCACAAAGAACAATGAAGCTCAGCATCTGAGAAAAATTATTTAGCATAGTACAGGAAAGAGGCAAGTTGCTCATTACAGGACATTATACAGTGTTTCATTTTTTTCCCCCAGAAAAGCACCTCAGGTTTAATTTCATATTAATTCTGACTGGGTCAGCTAAATGGACATGAAAATCACATCTGTGAGTTCAAGTACCTTCATTAAAGGAGTAGGTCCATTTGCCTTTCTTTCCAAGTGTCAGGACTCAGCTCCATCACTGTTCTTTACAGCTTTGTATCAGTGTGCTCCTCCTGCCTCTTCCTTAACACAACCTTTGCAGACACTTACTTCCCAAAGGTACTCAATTCTGTCCAATTCTTGTCATCTCCATGCACTCTTACCTACCCTTTTTCCTTTTTTCTTCTTGATTGGCAACCTTGTCTTCTGATGACTTCTAAGCTCATACCTCATATGCTTGGTAACTTCTGGAGAGTGCTGGTGAACGGAGCTACATCCAGCTGGCAACCAGTCACTGGTGGTGTTCCCCAGGGGTCTGTGTTGGGTCCAGTCCTGTTTAACATCTGTAGTGATCATGTAGAT
>JAWWEV010000095.1:61274904-61285112 GCA_035583235.1 Hafferia zeledoni
ATCGTGTTCAAATTCTCCCTCTCTTCACCCCTGCTTTGCTCTCTCATTCTGCTCCATGAATATTACTCCCACATGTACAACCTTCTCACTCAAGAGGTTGGACTTTTTTTTTTTTTTGGCCCTCCACACTAAGGACAAAAATTTAAAACCTGCAGTCCTAGGTATGTTACCAAAGGAAACAGTTTTACTTAAAATCTTGTTTTTGCCAAAATATTTTCAAAGTATCTGGAAAGGAGTCAAACCGCAGTGGCTCTCAGTTGTATTTCCTTTTACTATTTCCTCAGGTACTCCCAGCACAGCACTAAGTAATTGGATAGTCCTTCAGGAAAAAAAAAATTTAGAAAAAAAAGAAGCTGCACGAGACAGTTTAAGAATTATCCTTCTGGGGCCTGTGGGGATGAATACGGGCCACACAGTCGCCAAATTTGAAATCCTTGCGTGTGTTACTTGTTCCTGAAGACAGGAATCAAATGTGACAATTTGTACTAAATACACTGATTATGTTCAGCGTTTTTAATGCTGTTTCAAGACTGCCTAACTTCTGAGAATTAGGAATCAGAGATTGAAATTATCTGGGATTTTACTTGATTTTGGGATCTGGTCCTGCCTCTATTTCAGATCCCCCTTTTCCCATAATACAGATATTGTATTGTAAGTTTAGATACACATTACTCTAGGAGCATTGACACTGCAGTGAGGAAAAAAGTTTCCAGTGCAGTTAGGTTTGCTGAATTAATCACATAACTATATGCTATAAGTGCTGTCATTCCGTTTTATGTGCCATCTAACTAAATCTTGTTACATCCCAGACTACAGCTTATATTAAAAACACAGCTGCAAGACTTCTTGCTATAAGCCAAACACATATTCCTTGTGTACTGGGGGTCTTCCCACAGGCCACCTGTAGTCTATTATTTTTAAATTTTACTTAATTCTTCTCAAGCAATTTGTGGTCTTGCTGACATCTCCAGAAGACTTATTCCACATCTCTCTTCAGGAGTGTTAAGATCTTGAAAACACAGACACTTCGCTTTGGCACTAAGGAGTCTGTCTACTTCTCTTGATGGTTGTTGAATTCTCTCCCACTAAAACTGGAAAAAATCTTTTAAAGTTGAGTAGGAAAAGTCTTTTCCTCCTGTGCCTTCATAATCATCATAGAAAGCTTGATGTGACTGAATTCTCATTATGTTTTCTTTTTGTGCAGGATTACAATTTCAGGAGGGAAGAGGGATATCAGACATTGCTTGGTGAAGAGCACATAAGACACTGGCAGAGGGAGCACCAGAATAAACACAATTCAAATGTCACAGCCTATGTGATACAGAATTTATGGCTAGCCTCAGAAGAATGTCTGTTGTATGCAGTGCGTGCAGCTATGGGTCTGTTGGAGAGACCATTCACTGAGTCAGTTGTTCCCTTATATCTTGGAGGAGCCAGTGTTAGCAGATGGACTGTAATGGCTTTGTAGAGGAGACAACAGTTCCCTGGAGTACACATTGCTGCTATTCAGTGTATGAGCCCTACTGCAATAATGTCTTACAGCCCTTAATATGCCTTCTCAAAGATTATTCACTTGAAAATGTGCACTCATAAACAACATATACACAGCTGGAACAATGTCCAAAACACAGAACCTTTCACCTCAAGCTGGGGTTCTCTCATCACCCAGTGTTATAACAGCATCCCTTTCTAAAAAGTGTTTGGAAGAATTACATGCTCTGCAGTTTGACTTGAAAGTCAATGTATTTATGATTGGTAGGATGGAAACTGATATGATTCTGTTCCATTGCTGTGGTGGTTTTGGATGAATATCATTAATTTTCTTCATAGTAGCAGGTGTGGAGCTGTGTTTTGGATTTGTGCTGAAAATAGTGTTGATAACACAGGGATGTTTCAGCTATTGCTGAGCAGGGCTCACAAAGAGTTAAGGTCTTTTCTGCTTCTCACCCCACCGGTGAGGGGGCTAGGGGAGTACAAGGACTTAAGAAGGGACACAGCTGAGACAACTGACCCAAGCTGGCCAAAGGGACATTTCATCCATATGGCACCATGTTTGGCATACAAATCTGGGGGAAGAAGGAGGAAAAGGAGGGATCTTCAGAATCATGGTGTTTGTCTTCCAAGTCACTGTTACACTTGTGATGGAGCCCTGCTTTCCTGAGGATGGCTGAACACCTGCCTTCCCATGAGAAGTAGTGCATGCATGGCTTTTGCTTTTCTTATTAGACAGTTTTTATCGAAACCCACAAATTTTCTGTTTTACCCTTTCAAACCTCTCCCTTATCCCGCAAGGATGACTGTGTGGGGTGGAATTGCTCACTGGAGTTAAACCATAATTGCCCTGAGGGGAATAACCAAAAAGTGCATCAGACTGGAAATTCTTCTCAACTGCATGTGCTGTATTGCTGTGCACTACTGATATCCTAACATGTCATGATTTCTTACTGCTTTGGTCAGGTTTGTAAAGTCAAATTTGGTTGCATCACTGAGAGCAGTCTATACCCTGTAAAGGCATTTTAGATATATACATGCAATAGGAAGTAAAAATCCATCATAACTTTTCAGTTTCAAATCCTTGTTCCTGGGATCATATGACAGAATATTTCACTTCAAATCATCTTTTCTTGTTACTAGACTTGCAATATGGGTGACGTAGGCCCTCTTAGATAAGATGTGCATATGGCAAAACGTTACAAGGACCTGCAGTAAGAATGTTAAATCAGAGGGATATTTTTCCTTTGCTGCTCCAGAGCGAATAATTCATCAGTTCATTCTGATTTCCAAAATGAAGGTTAAATGCTTTCTTTTTTGATGAGGTTACAGAGACAGTGGAGTTGAACTCTTTGATGCAGTGGTAGGGTACAAAACAAAGCTATCATCCACAGTTAAGGTTCCAAAGGTTCAGACTGGACATTAAAAAAACTGCTCCACTGGGATAGCATTACAGTACTGCAACAGGCTCCTCGAAGAGAAGGTGGACTGGCCATCCTGGCAGGTTTTCAACACTCCAACATACAAAACAATTGTTGATTTGATCTAGTATTGGCAAAAGTCCTGCTCCAAGTGTGACAGTGGACTGCATGACCTTCTCAGTTTCTTCCAGCCAACATTTCTGTGATTTTATCATGAATAAGAGATACAAGTTCTAAAAACAATAAAAAAGGAAAACAGAATAAAAATCAAGTCAATCCAAATATGCAGGGAAGATATTAGAATGAAAAGTTATGTAAGAATATCTATGTTTACTTTTCTTCAACACCAGTAAACCAAAGAAACAGTTGATAAGGGGTGTTCAGGAGTAACCCAAGACAAGGGATCAAGTCTTCACATTAATTCCCTCCCACAGTTCTCTTTATTGTAGGGATGCCAACATAGGTGGTAAAGGAGAAGATTGCTCTACCAGAGCACAGCAAATCAGGCACATCACTTTGTTAGCTTTTATGTGGAGTCAACATCAGAAGATAACTGTTGATGGCAGCAGAAGTGGAAAAGCAATGTTCACTTTAACACAGATCTGACTGTGCTGCATTTGCTTCTGAGCTGTTTGGCAAATGCCTACAGTGAATGGTGTCTTTGGTTTGAATTGTGCTTTGTCTTTCTGTAGAGAAAGCAGGCTCATAATGCAAGTTTAAAAATCCCCATAACAATTCAATTTCCTGTGGTTTACTCACTCACAGAGGCACTTTTCTTTTTCCCAAGGATGAAAGAATCTGTATTCCTTTAAAAATATTTATTTAAAAATATTCCCGCTCCTGCCTTCCTATTGGCTGCTAAGTTTAAGAAGAAAGACTTCACTCAACATCATCCTGCAGTCAGACTCCAAAATGAAATAAAATAATTTTTAATATAATTGTTTTTCTTGAAGTCATTCCAACTTGTAATTGGTCCCAAGTTATTTCTTAATTTCTCCATATTTGTTCTTACTCTGCTTTATTATCATGAGGATAGGAAATATGAGTCAGTAACCCTAAGATCATCTATTTCTCTCACCTATGGAGGATTGAAGACCAAGGCAAACAAAAAGTGTCAAATATTTCAAATAAACTGAAAAATCCTCTGCCATTTACCACCTACAGCTATGTTCACATTTGCAGCAGCATCATAGCTGGTTTAAAGCATGTTTAAAGAATTAAGCATAGTACCCCCACAGAAAGGAATGTTTAGGCTCTCAACAGTTATATCTGAAAAGGAATATATTATGAGGGTTTTTTTAAATGGAGTATTTAATGTCTGTAGATAAATTTTACACATTCTTTAATGCATAAATAAGAAATTCATATTTGCCTTGAACTGCTGAAAATGCAACCAGCCCCCATATTTTCCTGATTAAAAAATATTACTGCTTTCTTTTAACTTTTAATTTTCCTGATGTTATCTGCTTGTTTTCAGCTCAATCATAAATTACCACTGTTAGAGAAAGTTCATTCTTTCAGTATTTCCTGTTACACAAAAAGCACTATTAGCTGGACTTCTCTAGTGCTCATCTATTCTCCAGAGACTTTCAGATCTGTATTTAAGGTCAGAGGTTCAGGGTATTTAGATAAGTTTATATGTGTTTCTCTAGACCCATCTCAGAACAGCTAATATGCCCTAGTCATTCAGAGTAGCTTGGATGCAGCTTGACATTTCCCTGGAAGTGACAACTGAAGAAATCTTCCACCATCAAAAGCCAAAAATCTTAAGCTAAAAGTTAGTGGTGAGTGCCACACCTTGACTTCATTCACTTAAGAGTTACTCTATAGCTGACTTAATTAAGTGGAATCAGACTTCAAATTCTGTAATTGCAGAGTATAGCAAAATATCTGTGAGTTACACCTTTGATTAAAGCATTCAAAAGAAGCTACACTGGCAAACAGGAGCAGTGATAGAGAAGAACATTTTAACAGCCATTTTCCATCTAGACTTAGGCACTCCCTGCAACAATACACCGGAAGCTTGAATAAAAATATGGGTAACAGTCTCAAACCTATACTTGACTTAACTTGTCCTTTTGGTGTCCGTGGTTACTCTGTTCTTCTAAAAGATGGGGAAAGATCCTGGCAGTGTCACATTTTTTGGTAGTAGCCTAGTGGTGAGAGCATTTGTGGAGGAAGTGTGGCTCCTAGTCTAAGTGCTACACTATATATCCTGAAAATCTCCATAAATAACTTACTGCAATTGACTACATTCCCTGGAATTGTTAACACAGTTAGAAGTATATTAGTTTGCATGTTGGCAAATTGTGACACCCCAAATTCTGTTTTTCATGGGAAATAGGCAGTATATACAGAGCACTGCTAAACCACAGACTGCCACTCCCGAATTAATGTTTTGAGTGGAAGTTTTGCTGTAAAAAGATTAGTGGAATCAGTCTCATCAGTTGCATATTTTCAGATAAGCTGGATGGAGTTGCCATGGGTGGCCTGTAGATAGGCAGGAGCTATGATCACAGCCTAGTCCTGTGGTTAGGTTACTCATAACTTGCATGTGGCATAACCTACTTTGGGAAATTCCAGTGTCACGACTGAGAGTTATTTAGGCACTACTAACCAAAAGCATCTTAGGGTAAGTCAAGGAGCAATATTCTAGATGACTAACTATCTTCACTGGTGGTAATTAAGTGCCTGTGGTTCTTCTGTTTAATTAGGGAGCTAGGAGTTGTATATTGGCTCATTCAATTTAGATACCTAAGATACACAAGACTCCAAGTGCTTTTCCAGACTTACCTTTTAGGTGTCTGAAAACACCGCCTTCCCCCTCAGACTTCCCCTAATTTTTGTTTCTTCACAACTTTTGAAAATTTTATCTCACCTCTCATGTCTAATATGAAGAAATTAGACTCTTAGGTTACCACATATCTTTCTAAACCCATTAGATAAGCTCAATTGAGATAGCTGCGCAGTAACATGGCAGAGGGAAACAGTTTGGCTTTTTTTCTGTGCATGTTCACCAGGGTCTTATGCTCTGGGAAGGGCAATGTGTACCACTGGATGATTTTTAACTTTCTAATGCAAGTTTTTACTGTTGATATAAACAATGCAATCCAAATTTTAAGAAGCACTTTAAGTAAAATTGTCTCAGATTCATTCTGCTGATTAGATGGAGACACTGCACAGAGATATTTGGCTCTGCTTTCTCTCTGAAGCTCTGTATTTCATTTGTTTGGGAATTCAGTCAACTCAAGGCAAAAGTTCTTTGTGGGAGGTTTGTAGGGTATCCACTGCATGATTATACATTTCTTTGTTATGGCATTGACTGATTTGTATCATGTTCTTGTGGTGCTCAGCAAGCCTGGGAGCTGAGCCAAGTCTCTTGTTACACATTTGAGTACAGAAATGAGTACATTTGGGAAGACAGGAGTGTTATTAAACTGAATTAAGTTATGTCTTCATTTTTCTGCTTTAGAGCAGCATGACATAGAATGACTTAAGTCAGGTTTGGGGCCTTTGCCTCAAAGGCAGTGAGTTAAACAGGAATCTGGTGAAGACTGGGCAGTGATTTCTACCAAATTTCAAAGAAATTCATTAATATTCCTGTTAGTCTGTATTTAAAAAAAAAAAAAAAAACAAACTCTGAAACTTCTTTAGTGTGACTACCTCCTGATCTTTAGCACAGTTTTATACATTTATGCTTTCTTTGGCTCAGAATCACCTATAAGGCTGATGCAAAAAGATGGCTTCTCCAAGTATTCCTCCTTCAAATGCAATGTGATGTAAAGGTCAAGCTAACTTCGTTCTTCTGACTCATCAAGAAAAAAAATATTTCTGCGAGCCCAATTCTGGCCTTAAATCCATGGCATCATATTCACCTGTGCAAATAACTAAATGCAGAATTTCTTCTACAAAGAAATCACTTAGGAAACTGTATTATCTTTCACATGGTTATGCAGAGATTCTGTGAGCCTAAGATCCTCTCAACGTATGCATTGTTAAATATTTTCTCATGATTTTCCCTCTGAAAGAGAATACAAATGCATACTTTTGTGTCTAAGGTATCCAAAGAATTCCATCTCATATCATTTTTTCTAAATCTCTCCACAGTCTAGTCACAGGCTAGAATTGAGCCTTTGTTGTAATAAAACTTGGAACTGCTGCACTGACCAACTTTCTAAGTGTTTTGATATGATGCTTCAGTTCAGATCCATTTCTAAGTATCTGGGAGATGAAAAATCTCAATCAGAGTAGACTTAAACAACAACTTTTTTTTAAGTTATTCCTTCAAAACTGAGAAAGAAATATGTATGTAAGTAATTATGAAAATAATACATATTGAATGCAAACTAATAAAATATTGAACAACTAAAAAAATCAATTAACTAGCTGGTAAAAATGTCAGTACAAAAAATGAATACCACTAGGAACAGTTCTACTGGGAATGTGAAGTCAGTTGGGGCAGGTTATGTTGGCACATGTGAAAATAAGACAAATTGTTTGGAACAAGAAATATGATTGAACAATGAGAATATAATTTCAGTAGCTAATGCAGAAATGAAACAAAGAAAAATGTTTGGTCATGAGCCTGGAGGAAAGATGATCCACCCATAAGCTTTTCTAACTTCTCTATCATCAACAGTAGTCTAATAAAACTTTTTATGTTTCTTTCTAAGTCCTTCCTTTTACAACCAAAAAAAAAAAAAAGGAAGAGAGAGATAAAGACTATATTTGTAGTAAAGGCTTTGCACAAATGAACATTTTAAGGTATTTTGTAAACACAATCAAATGCTGTGCTTGCCTGAAACTTGGAGGGGGTTCTTCCAATGAGAATATCACAGAACATTTGTTCCCAATCTCACAAGCTTCCTCCTCAGTTTTGTGGTCTGCATTCCTTTCAAAGAAGTAGTTGCTGCAATGGTTGAGACCCCGCAACACAAGATCTAAGGCTTCATCTGTTGGAACTGAAATTAGAGCCAAAAGCTTGAACTGGCACCACACGTGAAGCAGGAACCAGCTGTCAGCTCAAGGACAGAACAGATGAGGGGCTCACAGAGCAGCCAAAGTCACAGGTCATGAGCCAGCTCACCTTTGAACCTGGGAACCAACACCACAGCTGGATTCAGGGAAACAGTCCCCCACAGTGAGTGAGGCAAAAATGCACTGCTATGTCCAGGCCTGCACTCCAAACAAAGTCTCCTAGCAAGTCAGAAAGTAAAAGAAAGGTAGTCACTGAGGCTCACTGGAAAGAGTGTCACAGAAGTTTGGGCCTGTTGTGCGATTAATGCCCACACGGACATGTGGCAACATCATCATGCATTTTTCCCTTCCCAAGCATTGCTTTCATCTTGTTTGTTTCAGCTTGAGCCAGTGGGGTGTCGTCTGAAAGGTGACTTCCTGATGCATTACACATAATACAGCTGCATCAGCAAAGAAGATGATGAACAATTGGAGGTTATCATTCTATTGTTGGTAGCTAAGATGATGGTGTTTCTCTTTTCTCTTCTCCCAGAAGTCTTGTGGATTTGGAAAAAGAAGTTAAAAAACACCAACATTAACACTGATCTCTGCAAGATGTTCACAGACAAAAAAGTAACACTTTGCTACTGGGAAAAAGTCTAGTAGACCATGTCTATGTGTTCCTGCTATGTGACAAAGATGCTGGTGCTAGTACTAGTGTGCTTTGCTGTGTCAAGGCTATAGGGAAGTCCAGTAGTTTGATCAGGAGTACTTAATGCTTCCTTATGGCTTGGAGGAAGTTTTGAAGCAGCATCAGCACTCACAAATTCAGCTCATACGCTTCTACTGAGGTTGTCTTTCAGGCTTTGCAATAGCAGGAAGTCCAAACAGAATTAATGTTAATATGACACTGTCCAAAATGACAGGATGAAAAGGTTTACTGTGCTTTCATTGTAAGTAGACTAATCACTTGGAAAAGAAAAAAAAGAAAAGTTGGGTTTTTTAAATAATTTTTAAAAGACCAAGCCTCTAGTAATTAATATTTCAAAAAATAGAACTAATATCATGCAGCCTAGCTTCAGCAGCAACAAAACAGCTTGAGATCAATCCCAAATGCCACTGTAAAAATATATAGAGAACAATTTTATAGAGACATGAAATGTGAAATGAATTTGGATTTGAATATTGTTACAGGGAGCCAAATAGTCAACTCAAAAAGGTTATTTTTTTGCAATGGAGACATCAATGATGTTAATAATGGCAGTTCTGCTTCAAAGTTCTAATGAAAGACTTAAATGCTTGTAAAGTGTTAATAACTACTGAGACCATTTGTTCTTGATGGGAAAAAATAATTTCATTTTCTTGTTTTCTCTTCAGATCATTTAGATTGGGCTATACTTGAAGTGCTGACCACAGTAAGAACCCCAGACATATAAAAGAGCCTGAGCACTTATGCTACCTGCCAAAGACAACTGTTAGCTTAAGAAGTAGTATGGTGAAAGCACATCACACCACTTGCAGGGGTCAGAAATACACACACAATTTAAAGAAAGAGAGAAACCAACCATAACTTAACTAAAATTTTGAAGACCTGGCATGAGTCTCCTATCTTTTTTTCTCTCCAGTTGAAAAGATGGCTAACGTTTCTTCTTCCACCCTCAGACCTACTAAAAATAGGATTGAAGCAAAATCAAACTGCTGTTTTCCTGCTAGCTGAACAAATAACAGGCCAGTGTATAGAGCTAAAAGGACCTGAAGAGCTGCTTTACATACTGTCAATTCTGCAGTAGGTTCAGTTAAAATTGCTCTGAGGATACAAAGCAATTACTCCTCTGGTACAGAGGTAAAAGCAGAATACGATTAAACATCATAGTAAGAAGGATAGATATCTGTACCTTAAGAGTTTCCTTCTTAGACATTCAAGGGATGTATCACTGTCTTCAGCAAAGTTGTTACCTGAGGAAGGATTACAAATCAAGAAATGACCTCTCCATATCTGAAGATAATACAAATTGAGTCTGATGCATGCATCACAGGCAAACTTGTTGCTTTAAGCCCATATATTCTCTTATCTCTTGGTGTAAACTCCATTAGTATCTGGTTCAGTTGCTTGAAAAAAACTGAACTGACTAATTTTCCAGACACATTGTGATAGGTATTTTATAGGGAGCACCCTTCTGCTGATGAGAAGAAGCTATTAGAAGAGTTTTTTACTACCATGCCATGAATTTCCTTGTTTTGTGTCTTTTTTGGGAAACAAGTATACTGAGCATGGTACATAAGTGCCTGTGGATCCAACTCCCCACTATTTCATTTGTTCTGTACTCCCAGTGTTATAAT
>JAWWEV010000095.1:61298645-61310223 GCA_035583235.1 Hafferia zeledoni
AAAAAAAAAAAAAAAAAAAAAAAAACACCTCTTTGGAAGGACTGATAAATCTCTGAATTGATTTTGCTATCCATTTTCTTTTGCAGCTGGCTATTGAAAGATTAAATATCAAGTTCCCAATCCAGCTGTAAGAGTTGGCAACAATGAAGACATTCCAGTATAATAGAGACAAAAATGCATGAAGTATAATTTCTCATTTAATTTACTGAGATTTTTGCTGTTAGTGCGATGCTGAAATTCAGAACTGAGTTCACTAGTATTTCAGGAGTAAGGCAGAAAACTGAGACAAAATATGAATTTTTTTAATTGGAGCTTGAAATGTGTGAAGATATTGAACTTTATTCAGATGCCTCTGATATGCAGTGGCATTCTGAATGACCATGAAAAATATTCCTTTCATGCAGTAGTATGCATTCATGCTATCCTTAGGAACCAGGGATTGTCACATCCATATCAGAACAGAACATGAACTCTGTGCCTAAAACTTAATTGGAATGTTTTGCAGGCACTGGGGATAAGCCAGTAAAGAAAACAATTTGGTCACTCATTCAATAATTCCTTTCTTAAATTTTTGTCAATACCAGCCTAGAAGGTGGGTGGTAATGTGTGGTTCTAAATCTCAGTAGCCAGTTATGTGCAGAGGTAAAGAAAACATGAAAAGAAGGCTGAAAAACACAGCAATTCACTATTGTATTGTATCACTGGATCATATTTTACTTAAATGCACAAAAAATATTTCAAATTCTGAAGTTTAAAAAAATACTCCAGGAATCCCAGTAGGTGGGGGGGTTTCAAAATAAGCTTATGTAAGTGCCACTTTCTAATTTTGCAGCAATTTACCCTCTGACCTCTCCCTGGGATTTCTTCCATGTTGCCTGGAATGCTCTCGATAGAAACACCTCTCTCTGCAAACTTTACCTGTGCTCTGAAGACTGAAAAATGCACAGCTGCATGGTATGACCTTATGTATATGCATTACTACAGGAGCAATATAAGCTTTAAGCTTCTTATACATTACTACAGGAGGCAGCATTAAGCATCTCACGCACACAGTTTTACTGACAGCTGACTATTGGTTAGTCTTATTTTCTCTTTTTCTTGTTCTTTGTTTATGGCAACTATGTTCTGTCCTGTGCCATACCTCTATGCAGGTAAATTAATTTAAATTGGTCTGAATGTGATAAAGAGGAAATTACTGTGATCATAACAAATTCAGATTTTAAATATATTTGTTAAAGTGAGCTATGAGCTGAGTTTAACATTCATCTTGACTTTTGAGGTCTCTTCATTTTAAATATGTCACAGTATAGAGCTACCCTGTATAACACCTTCTACATTATCAGGGATTTTTTATTATCACACAGAGAAGTAGCAACAACTGGAGAAAAATAAGCAACTCTTTGATACAAGGGAATATCCCAGACAATTTCACATGAGAGCCTTTGAATCACAGAAAGCTGAGTTGAAATGGACATACAAGGATCATTGAGTAAATGGCCCACACAGAACTTGAAACCCACAACCTTAGCGTTATTAGCACCATGTTCTAATCAACTGAGCTAAGAAAGACTAGACATGTTTCATGTCAAAGCACCGTAGAAAATTCACCTGAAGTACCCTGTGCCATTCTCATCTTCTATGTCTGATCCCATACCAGAATAACTTTAGTGAATTGTTAGCAGGAGGATCTGGGAAATAAAAGTAGTTTTGTTTTGCTAAGTCTGAAAGGAGGTATTGCTCTCCGCAAAAACAAAAATAGGCTTCAGTGATGGAGAAAAAGTATTTAAACAAAAAGACAATTTCTGCAGTATTTACACCATGACATAGCAAAAGAACCAGCTAGTAAGAAGCAGTGACTAAATTAAAACTTTTTTCTTTAAAAAAGCTTTTGAGGAAGACTTTCAGAAGAAAGAGTCAAACAAAAAAATTGAAGTAGTTTCCTGGCATAGTTTGATTACATTCTTTTTATGCCTTTCTCTATCATAGCTAGGGAACTAGACTTCATGGTTCCTTCCTGCAATGTCTTCTTACACTGTCATGATTCACCCATTTAAAATCTTTTTAACATTTTCATATAGGTTCTAATATGGATTTAATTTGATGTTACAAGTTGGAACTTAAAAAATATGTATCTCCATGTTTTAATTCAAAGTATTGCTCTGTTATTTTAAGTATCATAAGAAATTCTTTCTTATTAATTTACAATGAGTATTTTTGCCTCTCCATATATGTTAATGATATACAGGAAATTATATATAGGATTCTCTGTCTTCTTACAAAGGCAAATAAAGAGTACAGGAAGAGATCAGGAGACTGTTGGGACAAGTCCAGCAATATGACAAATCTTCTCTAAAGACCATTCACATCTGCCAAGGTAGACACCAAAATTGGTTCCTCTTAAGTTCACATACAACTCTTCAACTCAGATTTGATCCCTGTTCTGCAGTAGTCTCTCCACTAAAATTCCAAGTGCAATGTTCAATTTAAATCCTACATCCTTTTTTAAAAGTAATGCCTCACATTAACTTGTACATGCCTCTCTGTGCTTTATTTTTGCAAACACTGTGTTGACAGTTCCCAGTAGTACAATGCTTGTATAACAAGGTTATCCCCAGAGAACATACTTTGGCTAGTTCTCCCATGACTGATAGATACAGGTATTACAGAAATTACCTAGTGCTGTTGTTGTGTAATGGAGAGCTTGTGTCCCACTGTGACCTGAATAGCAACAATGGAATCAATGTCAAGATGAAACCCTGAAAATTTGTTCAGCTGTAGTGCTTTCCTTCTTTGATACAGTTTTCAAAAAGCATGTCCCTTGATTACTTGGGAGAGTGTTCTAGTTGCAGACTTCAAACTTTGGAAAACATATTACGGTCAGATACTCAGACACTTCTGTAGCACAAAATACAAAACTTCACTTACTAATTCATACCCTAGGACCTCAATTAGTCATGAAGCTGGAGCACTTGTTCCAGGAAGGATTCCCATCTCAGTTTCAAGAGAAAGGAATTCAGACTATCAGAGTTAGTTGCCCTCACAGAGAAAATAAGACTGCACCACTGCAACTCACCATGCCTGTATTAGTCTTTATTTTGTGAAGACTTTGAAATTCCTTTGTGAGTTGGGCAGTCTACAAAGAGCTGTAGAGCAGTAACTTCATTCTTTTACATCGCATCATTTTTTTTTTTTCTGTTTTACTAATAGGGACAGTTAGAAAAATAAATTAGAATAAATTGATTTAGGGAGTGTACTTCCTTTGGGAAGAGAAAGACAAGATGACAGGGCCTGTGGGGTTTTTTTTACCTGCATGGATTGTATCATCACCTTGTATTTGTGTCTTAAATCAGACTGAACTTTCCTTCACGTAACTTTGGTGAGTAACTGGGTACGTTACAGTATCTCAGAGTCTTTGGCTATTTCTGAAAAAATCTCGGGGTTGGGGAAGATGAAATATGGTTAATTATTGTGGCTTCTTCAAGACATGATGTGAATGACCAGTCAAGTGGAGCAGTGAGGAACCAGGGACTCACAACTACTGGAAAGTTAACTGGAAAGGACACTCAAACACCAGTGCCCACCTGTATCTCAGAAGATAGTTCTGTGCAATATGAATTTTCTCCCAGCATTAAGCATCACAGAATCATTGTGAAGAAAATACACATGTGCAGTTGCAAGAAAATGAAATGTTTAATGTACAGAAGCCTGATCTCCAAGAAAAAAAATACATTGGGAGGGCCTGCTAAGCATGTGCAAAAATGTTCACAGGACAAGCTGTGAAGTTACACAGTGAGATCCCTCCTGGGCAGTTCAAATTACATTCCTCTTGGGAACTTCTATAACGGCATTCTGGAATCTGGTAGATCTATGGACTACAATAACTACACTTCAGCAGTGAAAATCAAGAACATGTGAATCTCATCCCTTTTGTCTGAAAGCCTCCCTTATGTTGTTTAGATAACCGAATTTTTTTTTGTAGCAGCTGAAAAAAATCAAAACTGTGACCTCTGTGGAGTATGTTAGTTCCCTGCAGCACAAAATAAAGCCTTTATTTTACCAAATTGAGGGCACTTATGTTGGGAGTGGCAAGCCAAGTAGAATTAATTTGCAGAAACAGGACTCAAAAGTGGGCATCAGTCCAGAAGAAGAAGAGTTCCCAATGGGAACATTTGCAACCTGATGATTTTGCACATAAGAAAAATTAACTTAGCTGCCAGTAAATCTACTAAAAGTTCTCAGCTTTGCAGAGGAGAAAAATTAAAAATCTTCCTCTCCAGACACTTTCCCTGGAGATCCAAGAAAAGCATGTGGGAAATGCACAGAAACACCAACATGCCTCATCAACACCATTCCCTCAAACCTCAGCTCTTACACTAACATGAATGAATCCAAAGCACTTCGAAGGGTTTTATACAGATTACTGACACAGGAGTCATGTATAGGATAGGCAACTCTAAAAATTCATGCCACAAATTCCCTGTTGCCTTATTTGCTGCTGCTCCTGCCAGGACTGTTACTCTGTTAAAACAATGGACAGTTAGACCTAGAGAAATGGACACCATTAGCCACTGTTTTCTGAATTTAGTTATTCAGAAATAGAAACTAGTAGGCTTTCTTTTGTGATGCTGGGCAGTACAAGGGAATTTCAGGTGGGTTAGCACCTTGCTGTTGATTACACAGGCCACTTTCACATCCCCAACAGACAGCCTGCTATGGCATGTACAAGAAGTGTAAGATGCAAGACTTGCACCAGCAAAGCCATGAAGACAAACGTTTTCCACTTCTCTCCCCAGCCTGCACAAAAAATAAGACTTATCACTGGTTTTACCTGTGACTAAGCTGACCTTGTTCAATCAAGTGAAGACAACGCTGCTCACACCAGAGAAGCTGTGAGAAGTGTATTCAGTCCTTTGGTCGCCATAAATATCATAATCAGTGAAAATCTGTGATCAAAAATCACTGAGTCTGAAGAGTGAGAAAATAGCTGACATAGTCACTGTGTTAAATAAAGCTATAGGTCTGTTAACTGGGAGAAATTTGCAAGTGTAGACTCATAACAAGAGTGAGTAGTTGAAGTGATCCTGTGAAATATGGACATATAAGCAAATTTAACAAACTCTTAAGAGCAATATATTCACATACCAAATATAACAGCCCTTTCCAGCATAGTCAGCTTATACAATACCAACTGACCTTCTGGGCATTTTTGTAATCACAAGTGGGAGAACAAAAGTGGAGGATTTATTTCATTTTAAATAATAGCAATACTTCATAATTTAATTTTATTATTTCTGCATTAAAAGGATGCTTTTCAATAACAAGTGAAAGTCACACTTTGTCTTGGTGTCCATAGTACTGTTTTACAATGAGCTCTATGAACTGTAGTATCTGATGGCACTACAGGGCTTCACTTGGGAAATGTTAACAGTGAAGGACTATTCAGTGACACTGGGAACAGTGGTTCAAAGGATGAACATAGGTTATATTGATAGCCGTGGATTAAATCCCCATGATTACAAACCCACACTAGATGATAGAACAAACACATTCTGCATTATGATCCAAAGAAGAAAAATCGGCTTCAATCTAATTCTAGATAGAGCAAACAGCAGAGAAAAGGGTTTTCATGAAAAGCTCCCTGCCTCCAGCTTCTCAGAAACAGCACAAAATGCTTTCTGCTTTCTTGGGAAGTGAAGCAGGACTTGCAGAACAGAATTAACAATACACCAAGCAAGGCTTGAAGACACTCTGTGGCAATAAAGTGGTACTAGCCATTACTGAGCACTGTGAAAAGTCATCCACAGGCATTTCAGTGATGGCAAAGAGACAGAAAGTAAAATTGCCCATGTAAGAACTCAAAATTATAGTGCAGTTACATCTGCAATCCCAACTCAAGGTCAGTTTTGAAGACAATCTACAAAGTAGAAACTTTATAAAAATATATGCTATTTAAAAAAAAAAAAAAAAAAAAGAAGAAGAAGAAAAAAAGGAAGAGGTATTTCTGTATATTATTTATGTGAGGAAGTCTACTGAATTTTCCCTGGAAGACTGTGGATGGCTGGAGAACAAGTGGGATTATCACCACAGTAGTATAAAAGCAAAACCTAAGTAATAGAGAGTGGAAGTGGTTTATTATTTGCACTGTTTAATGCTTTGAGTTATTTTTATTAACACCTATTTAACTCAAACACTGAGAGACACCTGGAAGAAATATTGGATCCACTCGCTTTTCAGTAGAGGACTGAGAAAGCTTATAAAACACCTATGGGACTTTCAAAGGGCCTTTCAGGGAAAATGAGAGATCAGATTTAATATAGCTAGCTGATACTTTTTAAAGGAAAAGAATCCATGACTACAACACTCTAAAGGCGTATAAAAGGTGTCACAGCCTGTTTTTCCTTATTCCAGCACTTTGGCAGGCGTTTCTATAAAGCAGGAGGAGCCAATGTCCTCTGACTTATCTCACAGGGTAAGGACAGAGCAGACTACTGCAGTACCACACCTACACACCAACAACTTCAGTGCTTCATTTTGACACGAAGAGATTTTATTATATTTTATTTCATGGAAGTGGCGAGGCTCTACCATATCTGACAGTGGCTGGAGATTGTCAAGCTGTTACATGTGACCTGACAGTTTCTAACTGGCATGAGGATTTGGGTTGTAGTTTGGCAGTCTTTTCTGCCAGGTCAGAGTCAGGAGATGGCTGACAGCAGACAGGAGAGAGGAGAGAAAAAGCTACTGAAAAATAGTTTAACTCACAGTGAAAAGTGCTAAAACTAAATGCAGTTGAATTATTTTTGGTTGTAAATAAATACAGTTGAAGGAGTTTAACTCACAGTTGGCATTGGAAGAGAAAACTTTTAATAAGATAACTTTAAACTTGGTTGGCAAAAATAGATACAGAAGAGATAACAGTTTAAATAATGCAAAATACCTATCAATACTGAAAAACACTGGGCTAAGAATTAAATCCAGGACAAAATAAAGGGAAAAATTCATAACTAAAATAGTACTCAACACCTAGACAAATATCACATCACAAACACATTCTCACTTGAAGGCACTTTTAGATATGAGATTAAACCAAGTCACATTACCTGGTTTAATATTTAGTCTCAACACAAGAAATAGGCACAGTTTAGAAACTAAAATCTGAAATTTGCCTATATCTGGAGTAGAATAATATTTACAATTAAGTAAGGTATCATGTCTTTAAAGACATTATAGTTAATGTGGTAGCCTTTCCCTTTGCCTGTGAGCATCTGCTGGAAACAGCAAGTTTTCTAGTACGGGCACACAAGTCACTAAATAAAATAACCTCCCAAGCTATTAGGACTGTTTCTCCAAATCAAAGATCAAGATAGCATGAGGTATAAAAGCCAAACACTAGTAGAAGACCACATGGCATTACTGTCATCAGTACTGTTTTGCAGTTTAAACACTGCAACTTCGCATGAACTTGCTTTACAGTGAGTTTTATTGGCACTGCAAATGTCTCAGGCCAAGAGTTCAGAGCATCTAATAAAAAACTTGCATAATCAAAATCAAGTGTTCAAAACAATCCTAACACCAAACTAAACAAAGAGATTTATATACCAGTTACCTCAACAGGACTGCCAAGCAAGCAGCTTTCCTTTTTCCCCAAAGTACCTAAGCTGTTTTGGTAACAGAGATCCAAGCTTCTTTTGTTATTCATGTCCAATTTAGGTGAAGTCTGGTGATTACCAATATTCAGTTTTTTCAACCTTTGTTTTATACTAAAATCCTTGAATTAACTCCATAAACATGGGTGTTCTTAGGCTAAAACAGCCACAGAATATTTCCCTTGTCAGAAGAACAGTATTTCATAATCAATGCCTACCATTAAGGTAGATATGCCAGCAAGCATTGTCAGAAGCCACATTTTCCACGTTTTTTTACTTTAGACTCAGAGTTCAAAAACACTCAGTGAAAGAAGTGTAGCAATTTTATCATGTCTTAAGAATCTTCAAGGACTTACCTTTCACAAAGAAAGCATATGGACAAATGGCTCAGAATAAAACCAAAACTTACATCTGCACAGAAGACCTGCAAATGTAAGACAAGTTTCCAGAAGATCCACAATACAGTCTTCATACATTTTGCATTATAGTGGGATTTTAGTATTTATTATCTGAAGTGTAACTTCCTTGTAATCTGATCCTGCTTCATATTACTAAAATTTTATAAATTTTATTACATGGATACCGTAACTCGGTGCTAAAACCAGAATTCCACCATGCTGTAACAAGAATGATCCTGAGCAGCTGACTGTCTTAATACATTGGCTTATCTTTAATATCAATATCTCCAAAATCATAATTAGACCTTGCCTTTCTTAATTTACCAGCATTCACCTTCCTGCAATTCTATGCCTTTATAAGGACTTTCCCAATGAGTTCACCCAGCATGTGTGCACAGTAGGGAATGGGGGAGAGGAGCCTTTTTCTTGTATTGTCAATACACATACTGCTCTTTGAGGATTAAAGATGGAGTTTATATGACAGCTATAGGTGAACAGTGAAGGAGGAGAGATATGTTCCAAAGGAGGCTGTGAATATATTTCTGTGTAGGATAGCTTTGGGACATCCTGTCTGTGGACTACAAGCACCATCTTATCCTACAGCATTCTGAAAATAAGTCAGCTAGTGGTGCTTGCCCAAGAATCACAGAATTGTTAAGTTTGGAAGAGACCACTGGAGAGCATCTAGTCCAACACACCTGCCAAGGCAGGGTCACCTAATGCACTAACATGTACAAGTGGGTTTTGAATGTCTCCCAACAGGAAGACTACATGACCTCCCTGTGCAACTGTTCCAATGCTCTACCACCTCCTATGTGAAGAAGTTCTCCCTCATGTTGAGGTAGAACTTCTTGTGTTTTAGTTTGTGGCTGTTGCTCCTCATTGTGTCACTGGACACCATTGAAAAGAGCCTGGCACCATCCTCTTGACACCCGCCTTTGAAATAGTTATACACATTAATGAGATCCCCTCTCAGTGTTCTCTTCTCCAGACTAAACAGGCCCATCTCTCACAGTCGCTCCTCATCAGAGAGATGCTCCAGTCCCTAAGTAATTTTTGTGGCCTCCACTGGACTCTCTCCAGTAGCACCTTGTCTTTCTTGTAGTGAGGAGCCCAGAACTGGACACAGCACTCCAGATGTGGCCTCACCAGGGCTGAGTAGAGGGGGAGGATCTCCTCCCTCAACCTGCTGGCCACTGTTTTCCCAATGTACCCCAGGACGCCATTGACCCTCCTGGCACCAAGGGCACACTGCCAGGTTATAGTCAAATTGTCATCCAAGACTCCCAGATCCTTCTCTGCAGAGCTGCTCTAGTAGATCAGATTCTAGTGTACTTGGAGTTATTCCTCCTGAAGTACAGGACCCTACACTTGAGCCTGTTGAACCTTATTAGTTTTCTCTCTGCCCAGTTCTCCAGCTTATAAAGGTCTCCCTGCATAGCAGCACAACCTTCAGGTGTATCAGCCACTCCCCCCAGCCTAAGGTAAACACAACAACAGTGTCATCCATATCAGCCTGTCCCTTAATTTTCATCCATAAACTCTCAACTCATTCATCTGTCCCTGGGTAGAGCTCAATGCATTCTACTTGCTCTCTCACTTAAAAGTCAACTCCACCTCCTCATTTCTCTGACCTGCGCTTTCTAAAAGAGATATAGCCATCCATGACAACTTTCCAGTCATGTCAGCTGTGCTGCCACATCTCAGCCATTGCACTGAGATCATGGCCCTGTGACTGCACACAGATGTCTAGTTCATTTTTATTCCCCATGCTGTGTGTGTTGTATACAGCATTTCAGAGAGGTAATCACTCAGGTTGCCTAGAAGGGGTTTAAGAGGACTGACTATGACCATAAATCCTTGATGTGGTGAGCCCTGTGATTCTCATCTTGAGAGGCAGTCAAGGAACATCTGCCACTGTACTGGTTGGTATGTTTTCCTTCCCAGGAGGAAGCAATGGCACGAGCATTGCCTCTTTGGACCACATCCCCGAGTCCTTTTGTTTAAAGCCCATCTCACAAAGGTGGCCAGCCTGCTGCCAAAGATTCTCTTGCCCTTTTGAGACAGGTGTATCCCATCCCTCCCTGACAGGCTACTCTCATTAAAGCACAACTCACTGTCACAGAAGCCAAAACCTTCTCAAAGGCACCAGCCACGAAGGCAGACATTGATCTGCACTATGTATCTGCTCGTCTCCTTCAGTCTGTCCCTGTTTCTCTGACTGGTAGAATAGATGAGGAGGTGACTTGAACATCGATGTTTTTCGCCTGCCTTGCCAGGGCTTAATAGTCTTTCTTGATCCTACCTATTTTTTGGCTTCTGGCATCATACGTACCCACATGAAAGAGTAATAGCAGTAAAGCTGGTATCCTCTTGGCAATATCACAGATCTCGGCCCCTGGTAAGCAGCAAACTTCTCGTGACTGTTAGGCTGGCAGACGGACACCTCAGTGCCCCTTCACAGAACCACCCACTGCAATCGCTTGATGGTCTTTGCTTATGGATGTCTAAGCCTTTAAAGCATTGTACCTGTTTTTGATCTGGATGTTGGAAGGTGGAGGTTGAATTGGAGCCCTGCTTTTGTGGGTCACCAGGGTCCAAGGTGCCTCTGGCTCAGCAGTATCAGCTTTAAGTGTAGGGCTCTGAAGTCACGTATCTATCTCTGTTTCAGCCCCTTAATACTGCACAGCCTCCTCCATCAGCATCGAAGACCTTTTGTGGATCTAGGCCTTGTTCCAATAGCATCTATTGCTGGGAAAGAAATGTCCTTTGTTAGTAATAACAGTGAGGAAAATTATTGCAAAACAAAAATACTTTTTTTTTACCCCACACAAGACGTAAAGAGAAACAAATGTATTTTTCAATCAGGTAAATAGAGATTAATCACAATCTTTAGATCATCTGTAGTGCATAGTTTGTTATTTTCTCAGGCCAACTAAAACAGAATGGAGAACTCCTCCAATCGGTTTCGCAATCACGTTAACAGAATAGCCTTTATTCTTCAATGTAGCGAAATTCTTACAACCTCTGTTAAAACTGGCTTTGTATGAGTCAGGAACACAAAAAATCAGACTCTAAATAGCTCTCAGAAGCTACTGAAAACAAAGCAAGTCCAGAGGGCAAAGAACTCATAAAAAACCAAGACAGAATAAATAGGTAGAATTTTTTTTGCACAAAGTAAGCCAGCTGGAAATTTCCCAAAACATAACCATGTATTTTGGAGAAATTTTTAGTGAAATGAAGCAGAGGAGAAACAGACAACCATCTTCATATGACAACAAACTATCAATTGTATTTATTATAAATTTCTTGTGTTCTTCCTTAGAAGAGTCATCCACTCACTCACTGTTTACCAGTACCTGAGCAATTAAAAGAAGTATGTAAATTTAATATAGGTAGAGGTTCAAATATATCATGAATGTTATGGCCAACCCTCTTCTTAGCTTTAATCCAAGTTCCCCAGCCTCCAAGACCTGACTGATTAAATAATAATTTCCAAGGCATTTCGAAGTGTTCTTCAGAGCTCACACAAAA
>JAWWEV010000095.1:61310272-61327430 GCA_035583235.1 Hafferia zeledoni
TTTCTTTGTAGGGATAAATGACTTGGGATCTATAAGAAATTCAGTTAAATTTTGAAAATAAAATCATTGTGTTTAGGTGCCTAACAAAAACTCCTGCTATCTATTACTTAAGCAGGAACCCTTTAGACAGTCTGAGATAGCACTATAAAGTGATTCTACAGAGATGTCCCCTGAAATTAAATGAGCCTGTCACAACATGGGACACTACCCCAGACAGAAAAATTTCAATGAGATGTATCATTTTCACTTGCTTCTGGTTTCTGTGAACAGATACAAAAGTATTAGTTTTTCTTGTCTTCCTCTGAATGACAGAAACAATTTTGTATCACATCTACTAAAATACAGATATTTATTTAGTGCCCACTTATTTCCAAGGAAAAGATCCTTTTCGTGGTTTAAAAGTCACCAAATTTCTCAGAAAGATTTGCAATTTCAAGATTTATTTCCTTGGGAAATAAATTGCTTCTGTACATGCTCGTAATTTTTTGCCCTGAAGAAATGAATTTATTGCATGAATAGAGCAAGAGGAGTACAGACTCTTTCCGTGAACATCACATCACATCCAAAATGCATCTTCTGAATTTTTAAATATTTTGATGAATTATTTCTTCAAGAGATTCTTTTCTGAAAACTTTTGCAGTAATTCTGCCCTGAAGGTCTTTCTTTCTCCTGTTTTAACATGTTTTAGATAAAACATTTAAAAATGGAGTTGTGGATTTGTCAAATGGCATAAACTATTTAAATTAAATCGTGCAGTAAATTGTTTTTAAACAGTTATGTTAATTGATAAACTTCATGGACTTTTTTCTGTTTCCCTTGTCCTATCCAGAACTCCCCTTCTGTAAATTAGATTGTGATCTTTGTTTCTGGGAGTTTAAAATGCACCTTTCATTTTGAAAAGAAAAAGAAAAACCACCAGATTTTTTTTTTCTGGAAAGGTTTGACATACATTTATTTGTGAGCACATTCCTGATATTTGCCCCCAAACACTTGCCAAGTCTATTAAACAGTCAAATAGTGCCTTTTGATATTTCTGGAATCTGCAAATAGTAGGTATTTGTCATGTCTTATAACCCTCCACCTCCACTGAACTGTCATACTGGAAAAGAAAACATTTTAAAAGATGCATCTGTGCAAGTTAACTTTAAAACCACTTCTAAGCCCACAGTTATGAAAATGGAAAATATATTTCTCTATAAAGAAAATCCTCAAGTTAGCTAATCAAACTTTAGCCTCAGGGACTCAGGCAGGTGCCATATTGCACACATGAAGTCAGGCTTCAAAATCAACAGAGATTTAAGCCATAAACCACAGTGTGCCTCCTTGCCCAGCTGCATGTTTAGGGTAGGACTCCAGACTCCAGCATAGCATAGAAATACCCAGTCCAGCTCTTAAAGACACTGATTCAGGCACCCGAATCATATTAGGATCAGTAGCACTGTGCTTGGTGAAATTTAATTTACACAGGTAGCAGTCAGTCAGTCAGGGACATCTTAACAGTTCCAAACTCTTCCTCTTCTAATCCTATTATCACTTTCTGCTCTTCTAAAGAAACATTAGGAAAACTAGGAGGTGGTATCTTCTCCATCCGCTGGAGAGCTGCAAAAAAACCACTTCTGAAGTCTGAGGGCAACAGCTTTTAGTCCTGTTTTTCCATATCTTAAGGCTGATGCTGATTTTTGGTTTTTGAGTCAAATGGATGAAGCAGATCCATGCCCAGTTTCAAAATGAGGACAGAGGGTCTGGTTTCGTTGCTCATGAAGGGACTCCTCTCACATCGATTTAGGCAGCTCAGGGTTACGCCACCAATTCTGAGCATGTTGCCAAAGTTGCCTTTTACAAGCTCTTGTAGAAATGCTGGTACTTCTGGGGTGTTCATAGCTGATGTTTAACATGGGGGGAAGAAAATCAGCATCTGAAGCTGATGAGAAAATGAGCCTGGAGTGATTAATTGAGAGGAAGATCTTGTGCTGTAGATGACCATTTTGCAGAGGATGCAGCTTTCCCCCTGAATGCAGGCAGCATGGCAGTAGGTTCTTTCACCTCAAGGAAAGCAGGGGCAGGTGCACAACAGCAGAAGTGAGGAGCTTTTGAGAGGGAATGAAAACCAAAGAATCCTTGAAGCTGCAAGGTGGGTTGAGATTTTAAGCATCACTGTTGGCTTTGCACACTCATCCAGAAGTTATGACCTTGGCACAATTTGGCTGCAACTTACTTTTCCTTTGCAATGAAACCAGATACTGCTTCCTCAAAGAATAAAGCAGTTTTAACAGCTAAAAGAAAAAAAGTAATAGAAAGGCCTTCATTTTCCTCCCACACTCCCAGTTTGCCACCTGACCATGTGTTTTAAATATTTAGAATCACAAAACAGTAAATGTCAGGGATCAAGATTTTCGTGTGTTTACATTGGAAGTAAACCCCAGAAATTCCTAATAGAATGGCTAAATTCAGGTTGCAAATATAAAGAACTTGACTCTTAACTGAAGTTTTCACTGTACTTAAAGGCCTATGTGACTAAAAATACACCATTTCAGCATATATCATTTTATCAAACAGAATTAGAGGGTTACCATGATCTTAAAAAAAAAAAAAGGCACTCCAAACAGGGAGAATACTGATGTCATACACTGATGTTTAAATTTTTAAGAAATCTAATACAATACACATAATTTCTTTCTGTGTGTTTGTTTTGTTTGTTTGCTTGCTTGCTTGCTTGTTTTGTTTGGTAGGGGTTTCTTTCAGCAGACACCTCCTTCCATGCAGATGTTCTTGTTGTATTTTTATTTGTATTTGAGGACTTTCAATGGCTGACCTTGGTCATGATCAAATTGGTTTTCTCAGGGAACCTATAACATTCCAAAGTTGATTAAAAATTAAACAACATTAAAGCAAACCAAAAAGGCCACTTCCAGTCCTTATGAGTTGTCAGAATTCACCTGAAGACACTAGGCTGATGACAGATTACACCAAAATCTGTAATCTTACTGTGAGCGCAAAACTCAAAATAGTGAAACTTGCTTTATGTCTAACTTTCCCTATTTCTTATTTACTGCTAGCAGTGAAAGGGATTCACATATCAAATTTGCTCTTCTGCTAAGAATCTGACAATTTACATATGAATACATGTTAATGTGCTGCATGCTGTGTCAGTGCTATCCATTCTCATGCTATTTGCCCAAAATCTTTAGCCTAAATTCTCATTCAGCAGCAAATGTAACACTGAGCACATTTACTTACCTCATTCTTTATCATTAAATCATTCCGATTGTCATGATTATTTAAAATAGTTTAAGCAAGCTTGCAAACACATTCTTAGAAACCATAAAGATAGATATGTATCAACTTTCATAAAGAATTGCAAGAATAATTTTAGCTTTAGGATAAAATGCACAGGAATTACATGACTCACAATGAACGAGGAGTTAGTGGTATTAGTTCCTAAAATATCTGAATGGTGTGAATGTGATTTGTGTTGGTTGAATTGTATTCACTACGATTTTTCAGCAAGTCACCACCTGGCAATTGCTCACACCATTTAACATGCAGATACAGGCAGAACAAGCACATAAATCTGGTTGCCTTTTGATGGAATGCTGATCCTGTAAAGTTGGTAAAGAAGTAATTATTTAGAGAGAGAGTTCATCTTTCTGTTTTGTACATTTATTGTGTTTAGACCGAAAAGCCTTAAATTAAGTCTGGGGATTTGAGACATCACCACAGAAATACAAATAATATCACAACTTTGGCTCTGTGTCTGCAAGAGGCAATATGTATGGCCTAACAGTGAAGAAAGTTTACTTTCAAAATGCTTGCAATGTGTTTTTTCTTTATCTGCTGTGAGAAAGTCCTACCTGTGAGGGAGGTAATTACTACATTTCTATGGAAAAAAATTATTATCGCTTTAAGAACTTAAACTGCAATACCTATCATCCATCCCCACTACAAAGATTGTATTTATGACAGGAGACAAATAAATTTCCTGAAAATCATTCCAGCTGAGTCCCTTGTTTTTTTATTTATCACTAAACTCCCAGATGCGGGGGTTCCCCCATGGCTGTCCATGTGTAAGGACTGCACTGAGTTTTAACACCCAGACCTATCAGAGGTGTGAGCAACAGTCTACAGGAAGGAAATGAAGATCCATATTCACTTCTGCCGTCTTATGAGCCCATATTTTAGAAACACATTGCAAACAGGTAAATGGCACCACTGCTGACATGTGAAACATGATGCTGCAGAACAGGAGACAAGACTAAGCTCCACATGCTCCACCAGCCACCTGCTCACAGGCATATCAGCTGCTCCTCTTTGTGGGACCCCAGAAAGGAGGAAACTAGAGACAAGTTGTGTGTGCACCCTCCAAACAGAGACAATGCTATGTAGTACAGCAAGCACTACTCCAAGGTCAAAGAACATTTGTGCTGCTTTACAATCCATGTAAGAACATACTCTGTTCTCTTAGTCCAGCTCATTCAACCTTAAGCAGAGGGTTTAGGGATTAGGTCTAAATGACTTATTTACATGAAGGGATAAAGTGTGGGTCAGTTTCAACAAGAGGCATTGGAATATGCAGTACAAGACTACCACAAGATTGAATAAATTCAAATATTACCATATTTTCTGGGAAGAAAATAAACACCACCCAAGAGAAAAAGTGGTCAGAAATCAGAGACGTGTCTGACCTGAGCTGTACATACCACAGTGTTGTTGCTCAGGTCGACATTCCCACTGAATCACCGGCCAGAACAACACGGCTGCTGAATGTAGTCGCCGCACAGCAAACCCAAATGTTAAATACTGGGAACTCAAACAATAACCTTTCTAATGCACTGAGTTAGTTTTATTCCCACCCAACTTTCCTATCTCCCCTTTCACTTTATTATTTAAGGATCTATTACCATGGGTTTGTACAGCAATTTAATCATACAAGGCCTGATCTTGTGTGGTGCTAAATACCTTGGGCTAGCACCACACATCACTGGAGGAATGTTTTGTTTTTGGCTACATTTTCAGCCTGGCTGATTCCCCTGTCTTTTCCACACAGTGGTGCTACATGATCCATTTAAAGGGCACCACCACTGTTGTCTGTATCCCTAATATGCACAATTTTTAAAGTAAATGATTTTGTAAAGTAATTATTTTAAGAGGTAATTAAGCGTGTTTCTAAGTTTAAAAGCAGAGAGTATTTCCACAGACTTCAAGGGAACTACTCATAAGTTTAGTGTTGTTAGTTAAATTAAACTCCATCCAAAATAAACTGTTTATTTTACTCCCTGTTTGTGTCATTCAGGTCCCAAGGACATGGCTGGCACTACAGATTCACAGAACTGTAAAAGGAGCCTGTGACATCCAGTATGTCACACGGACCCTATGCAGCTAAATAAACATCACTGAAGCCATTAAAACAAATCATCATCTTACACTAATAAGGCACTTCACAAGGGCTTTACAAAACACTCTGCAAGACAGATATATTAAACTGTGGCATATTGTTTGCAGAGCCACAAATACATGTAATATAGATGAAGATTTGTTGGGAGAGGGCACCTATCCATCCCAATCCTGCCAGTCAGATGCCAACACCAGTAATGGATGCCCAGAACAGCGCAAAGGCATTCCAGATACTCCAGCCAGCGAGTCAGCTTTATCCAGGGCACGGCTCAGATGTCTATACACAAACACACAAACAAGAGGAACTGAAGCTGTGGGCATGCCTGTGTGGGTGTGATATCACTGGCATCACAGAACAGGGCGGGGTGACTCCTATGACTGGAGCATTGGAATGGAAGGGTTTAGGTTTCCTTGGAAAGGGGAATGAGGAGGAGGTGTAGGCATCCTTGTCAGTGACCCTCTGGAGAGGAAGGAACCCTGCCTGGGGAAGGATGAGGGGCCAGCCCAGAGGTTGGGAGTAAATATTGAGGGGAGGGCAGGGACAGGAGATGCGGGAGTGGGGGTCAGACCAGGACGATCTTGTGAACAAAGCCCTCTCGGGCAGATGGGAGTGGCCTCATGGTGACAAGCCTGGTCGTTATGGGGGATTTCAATCATCCTGCTAACAGTCGGAGGGAGGACAGGGCAGGGCACAAGCAATGTCGGTGGTTCCTGGAATGTGTAAATGGCAACTTCCTCATGTAAGTGATTGAGGAGCTGGACCTTGTGCTCAACAAGAGGGAGAAGCTGGTGGGGAATGCAGTGCTCCAAGGCAGCCTTGGCAGCAGGGACCACAAGATGTCATGCAAGAAAACAACTACCTAAGGCCTTACCAAAATTGTTAAAATTATTACCTGGGCACCCCCAATAAATAATATGAATATGAAGAGTGTTTGCACCCAGTTCTTATCTCCCCGTGATAACATGAAGAACTCAAACCAGTTATTATTCAAATCATCATTGGGAAGTTGTCTGAATTTTAGTGTGTTCTGGCCTCAGGTACAGGGAAGTGTCAGGTTAACCTTTTAATAATAAAAAATTTATTTTATTTTTCTAGTCTGTTTGAAATAGCAAATGCCCATATGGATAGCATAGCAGTGTTTATGCAGTAACTAATTACCATGTCTGAAATTTTGAAAAAGAAAGGGGAAAAATCTTCCAAATGAATTTCTGAAATGGGCATTAATTTTCCTGGCTACAGTTAAGAAAACAAAATTCAACATTTACCAAAGTCACTGATAAAATACAGCTCATCACAGAGCCAGATTTTCCATTAATATTTGTGATAAGTGACTGATGGTTTATATCATTGCCTTACACAGTAGTTAATTATTTGAAAAAATAAACTTTGCAAGAAAACAACATAAAATAGTTATCTACAGTGAGAAGATGCTAAGACTTTTCAGATGAAAGTAGATCGTGTCAACGTGATTTACATGTTTGTAACTGCGTGGTTGTGTAGACCATTTAAAAACTTTTGGATGGAATTTAAATTCCACAAAAGCTTAGTTTAGTCCAGTTCAGTTCAAAAACTATAGGGAAAATTCATTGAGATTGAAGTCTAGCCTTTAAAATAGCAGGTAATCACAGCTCTCCATTATTGTGGCCTAAGTTCACATGGGGAGGGATGAACTCCCAAAGATTCACACTCAGGAGAATTCTGTTTTGCTTGTGCATAGACATTGAACATTTCTATCCTAAGCAGGAAATATTTGAACTTAATGAGGACCTACTCCTCCTATGTCTCTTCCATCCAGTACCCCCTTTGCATATCAAGGCACGAAACATTTATTGCAACCAGAGGAGCAGCTGGCCTAGTACCCTTGCATGAGGTGGCATAACCACACAATTCTCACTTTTCTCTTCATGAAAAAGGTTCAAAATGTTCCCACAACACA
Organism: Hafferia zeledoni; assembly: GCA_035583235.1. Lineage (NCBI taxonomy): Eukaryota > Metazoa > Chordata > Aves > Passeriformes > Thamnophilidae > Hafferia > Hafferia zeledoni. The sequence continues at coordinate 61,317,601 of JAWWEV010000095.1, forward strand.
ACTGAACTGTGCAGAAAGAAAAATGTCAAATCTTCTTCTAACAGTCATACACCACTGATGTTGCAAGCCATGTTCCAATTAAAACAGAGCATCATTTTAGAGTAGCACATAGCTGAGTGGTGTCATTTAGCTGTCAGTCTTTTTAGCTTACTCTATTCGGGAATGTTTTCATCTAAAAAACTTAGTCCAGTAGCTTTATTCTTTTCAATATACTACTAAGGACACAGAGGGCCATAAATTTAATGAGGATTACTGCTGAACTTGCCTTTCTTTGTTGACTCTGTGAAGAAGTTTTAGAGAAAAACAATAAATATTTTTTTAAAACTCCTTTGTGCTGGAAAATGTCCTTTTCTAACAAGACATATCTCACAGGGTACTATTTATTCTCTTTCAGTGCTGCCTGAGTTTATACTATAAGCCAATCCTATTGAAAGTGAAATCTTGATTTGAATAGGACAGAATTGTCTATACACACTCTTTTCTTGGAACCAAATAATTCTTTAGGAAAAAAGATTGTCTTTATCTTTCTTTGAACATTGGAGTGATGAGAACACTGGCATTGGTAAGGAAAGTGGGACAGGGAGACAGCTGTTGAACTGACAAAACCAAATCTGTGGAACTAGTTTATAAAGTTTTGCTGCCCAGTGCCATTTCGTTGGATGATGATAATAACACAAAAAAAAAATCCTGTTCTCTTCTACGAGGAAAACAGAAAGTGTGGAGATACAACACACTTTGGAAAAACAGCTTTGTGCTAGGCCTGGCCAAATGTTGTCTAGGCCAATGGGGTGACATTTGTAGCAATGAAGCTGGGAGCTGGGAACTTGGAATAAAATCACTTAGTCACTGCTATATCTTTTACACTGACCTGAAAATTGATTTCTCTTGGTTTCAGTATTCTGCATGAATTTTCCAACCTCAAATAAAAGTTTCCAAATACATATATGTTGGAAAACCAACTGGCTAATCTCTACGTGAGTAAAGCCAAGTCAAATGTTGTTCAAGCAAAGACAAAACCTTGGAGATTTTGTATGGGTTTTGTTTCATGGCCTGTTCCAAACCTAATCGCAGCCACTGGAAGCAGCACCACTGCATTGCTCCAGTCTTCAATCTGCTCAATGCTCCTGATCACTTTCTCATCCAACACTTCCTCTACTGGAAGACAGTGGACAGAAGTTTGGACAGTGAGACAATCATCACCATTTTTCCTGGAAAAGAGTTGCCTCCTTCAGGAGGAGCAATGACTTAAGGAAAGCTTCACAAAGCAAGGTTTGAGCATAGGTGATATGAATTGCTAGATGACAGAGCTCCTCTCCTGAAGACATGGGAAAGCAGCTTCTAAAGTTAGCATGGAAGGTAAATGCTATGCATGACTTCCTATATTTGCCTTTGCAATACTCTTTAGCACTGGCAGGAATGTTTCAAAGAAACTCCTTGTCACCTGTGAGGTGAAAGCATTTCAGCAGCAGTCAATACAGAACAGAAGAGAAAGAAAGAAATTTAACTTAGTGTCACTGTCACTTCTTAGTTTCCTTTTCAGAGTTGATCCTAAGTTTTTTAGTGACGCTGGACACAATGGAAACAAAGCTAGCAGAAGAAAGGACTGTGTAATCTGCCCTAACAGATAGCATTTGGATTCCTGTGTAAAACCTCTGAGATTTTAGTAAAAGTTAAACCTTCTTCAAAAGACATAGCTCATGAAAATTCTTGTAATTTCTGTCCCCAGTTAAACAAATTGGATAATCATAAGACAAGACAGAAATTTAGGGCATATATTTTATACTAGTTTGACAAGGAATAAGATGCAATTTTCCCTGCTGAATGAGGTGCAACTACATTTGTGCCACTTGTTTTCTATAGACTGTACATTTGAACTCTTGCTACCAAGAAGTAAAGCTCAAGAACTCTTTAAAGTGGCACTTCTACATTGTGCTGTGCAATTAGTAAATTACAATCAACTTCCACAGAACAACCTAGGTCTCATATGGAACCGAGGTCTCTGCACATAAATTACCAATAATACCATCTCTGATCTGACTTGTGAATTATTTATAAGATCCCTTATGATGATCAAGTATATCTTTTATGTAATGTCTCATGGACATGTGTAAACCTGATATTTAAAAGAAAAACCCTGTCTTTAGCCACACCTCATATGTAGGATTAAAGGAATTTTGTTGTGATGGTAGGGAACATCAGGTGGAAGTTCCATGCAGGTGGAAAATTTGCACAACTGGTCACAAAGAAAGTTGGCTTGACAGAGGCGAAGACATTTCCTGCTGTCAAAGCTGAACCCTGATCCAGAAAGGTGCTCAATTGCAGGTTTAACAGTCTTGAGTAAACTCACTAGTCTTGAATTAGGTATATTGTCAGGAGTGTTGTTGGGATGAAATGAAAGGCTAACAGGAATTTTGAAGTTTTCTTTCCTTTGTTTATACATAAGCAAATAATAGTTATACAATCATACTGTATTAATTTCAGAGTAAATTTCTTCCTACAAATATTCAGCATATAGTCCTGAATACCAGTACAGTGACACCCAGATATCTCAAAAAATTACTCCAAAGAAACAGAATAATGTGAAAGAGAAAACTGCCAAGAGACTGGGATTCACATGTCTTAAAAGAAAGCAAGGTAATAAATTAATTGCTCCTTATTAACTACTCATAACTGAGGCTACTCACCTCTTAGCTTTCCTGGAGCAGAACCAAGCACTCAAAACTATTTGAACCCAAATTGCACTTTCCAAACCCCACCTTTTCTTCTGTAGGTCACTTCAAAAGTAGTTTCACAGTGTGATGAGCCTGATTTACAGAACACACCCTCAGAACTTCTGTCAGTCCCAGCACCTCTAAAAACTTTCAGAGTAATTATTTTGAAATCAGCTATTTCATGCAGTAACTCAAAGCTTTCCCTGAGAACACCTCATCATATCCATGTATACAAGGTGTATTTCTGCAAGAAATTTCCAGTGAAAGTAGTTTCACTGCCAGTTCCTCATCTTTCAGGACCCTTTCCTTAAACTTCAGTTCACTTTGAATGCAAATGGTGACTTTTGCTGATTCTAGTGACCTGATCCAACCTTTGTGAGGAAGTTGCTTTGTGATCTCACAGCATTAGATTAATTACTGGTGCTTTTGAGAGAAAATACTATGTAGAATTGCAAAACTTACATGTTAATCTACAAAATAATCTGAAATAACAATGTCAATCTAGACTTTTTTAAATGTATATACTTCTGCCTGATTTTCTTTAAAAAGACTAGGCACGTTCCACTGAAGTGGAGCTTATTTTTAGAATATAGAAAATCATCCTGAAACAATAAAACATCCTCTGCCAAAATGTCTCAGCCATAATCAGCAGTGTAGTGTCTCAAGGCTGATGAAAGTTATGCTGGTTATTAAAAAGCCTGTGGAGTTTTAAATCACTGCCACAATGGATGGGCTTCAGAAGATGCTGTAAATTATTCTGATTACACTCATCTCCTATTTCGATCCACTCTACTATCACTTTCCTAGTAAACAGGCAATGCAGAAAGCCTGCTCAAACTGATCTTTACCTTTGCAAACCATTATACCATACTTCAAAACCTCTGGAAGGTGATTTCAAAACTTTTCAGCTGTTCGGGAACCCAAACTCACCCTCTGAAGCCTACTGACCTCACATATGGAAAATAACCAAGTAGGAACTAAAGTGTATATCCTCTTTGAACTTCCTCTTACACATTTCAGACTTAAGAAAAAGGCTGAAAAGGAAAAACATTCTTTCCTATAAACATTAAGCTTTACAATACCATTCGCTTTCCGTTCTCAAAACGGAGCTCACATTTTGTTATGGTCTTAAATTGTCGGCAATAATAACACCTTCCCCCTTTCTGAAATGTAGAAGGCAGGCATATCCAGATTCATAATGTTTGGGGTTGTTTTAAACCTCTTAGGAAGTCTGCAGAAACTGTACTCCCACAACTGCTTTGCATTGAGAGGAGAATAGGTTCACTAAAGGAACAAGAAGTCTTTGTTTTGGGTTGTTTAAGATGCAGAATAAAGGAAACTCTGACAACAAACAAGCCTTAACAGACCTTAGAAACAACCAGAGTCAAAGAAAAAGAAAAAAAAGAAAGCTTCTCTCACAAGATATGAAAGAAACAAATTTCACTGCATTCCTCAAGCTTCCTATGTTTTTTTCCCAGGCACTACCTGACACGTTCCCAAAGCCACAGCAGACTCCATCCTAAAAGATGCGTGCAGTCAAGCTCCTGCCCACTCCACCGTATCTCTTAGGAAGTGTTTGGAGAACTGTGCACTCATTTCCAAAGTTCAGTTTCCTGGATATTGGTGTCCTGCTAACTTTCAGCAGACAGTTTTTCTTCCATAAGAGCATAGCTTTCTCCTGTCAAGTGCGATATCGTTGGCTGAATGCATTCTTTTCCAAACAGACTCTTTTTCCCAAAAGATCGAGCTTTCATTTGTTGTTTTTGTTCCATTCACTAAGAGACCAGCTGAGTGTCCTGATATTTCTCTTCATTGTATTTCCATTGTTTTGTAAATGACTTTTGCTGCTCTCTTGCCTCTGGGATTGGTCCTACATGACAAATGTGTGAGAGTTTTTCCACAGAATTGCATGGAGTCAGAAAGAGATCCTCAAAGCTGGATCAAAGCTGGTCAGAGCCCATCTGGTCTCTTTCCGATCAAATAATGCATTTACTCTTCATATTAACTGATTTTATTTACAGCATACATTCTAGTAAGGATACAATAGGGAAATGTTGTGACACAACAGAAAAAATAGAATCTGTATAGACTTTTCAAACTTAGTATCTTTTTCTGTCATTTAAACTCATGAATTACAATAGGGAATTTTATAAAACTCTTCGTGGCTTCCATCTCCAGAACAGTATTTCAATTGAGTGAAGAAACCTGACATTTACATTTGAAGTGTGTTTGAAATGACAGAAAGTTTTCTTCCATAAATTCATCTGCCATAATGCAAAATTCATTATTGCATCACCTTTGCCTTCTCTCTCTTTCTGTAGGAATGAAAAGCATGTTTTATGAATAGGTGAAACTGAAATGGTAAGTGTGCTGGAGCATGAAGGGAGCCGTTTCCCTTATGACATTCCCCACATCAGCCATCACAAATGTATGTGCTCAATTTCACCGGTAACTGGAAATGTTAGCAAGGCTCCGCAGTGCCCAGAAAAAGCTGACGTTTTTCTTGACTGCCTCACCTTCTCTGCAACAAAAAAATCTTCCTTTCAGCATATGATTCAAAAAGCAAATTAAAGGTTTTTCTCCAAGATCTGGAGAGGCAACCCCCAGACTCAAGGCCTACTTTGCATCCAACCCTCACATAAGCCCCTTTTCCCATTCATAATTACACATAATTAAATATTCATTTTTGTTTCTCTTCTACAGGGTCCGTGGCATTCATGGAGTGCTGAGATGAACCCATCAATAATAAGGGAAATCTTGTGTGAATTTGAGGAACAAAAGGTGAAGATCAGAGGTTGAGACAAGAACAGTTTACTGGAAATAGCAATGAGATAAGAAAAAGAACAGTAACAGCAAAAATACTAATGACAGAGGGTAGAATAGTAGCAACTACTCACCACAGGAATGCTCAACCATAGACAACCATCCCCAACCCAGCTGCTCCCTTCAGCTCAGAACCCAGAACATCCCACCACTCCCTCCACCATGTTTACTTGACTGGAAGGAACATCTTCTTTTAAGAGCCTCCTTTCCCTCTCCTCAGCAACAATATGAGGTATTATAGAATAACCTCTGGATCTTAGCCACGACCCCTCCTGGCTAGTGCAAAAGTTAACCCTGTCCTGGCCAGAACCAGGGCAGCTGCTTAATGCAAAATACAGGGCAATGGCTTGAATTTGCAAGACAGTGACTGAAGGAAATGTAAAAGGAATGGCATCACAGCTGCCAGTTCTGTCTCCTGTACTATCAAAGTGTCATGAGGGGTCTCCATGAACAACCAAAGATATGACAGAACTGACAATGATGGACTGATAGTACTTTTTGGTTCTATGTACTTTGGGTGAAATGAAGCCACAAAACATTTTGACAAGCAAGACAAGACTCAGAAAGGCTGCATGAGATGATGCAATCAGCTTTCTCAGGATGAAAAGGCAGCATCTGAGAGTCTTTGTAACTCTCAGCCCAAGACAAGGAAGAAGCAGTAGATGGACAAAACACATTACTCAGAAATCCATACGGTTCTGCACATACATGCATTATTTTCTCTGACAGATACTGGTTATTTGCAAATGTCATCACCTGTGTAGCATTTCTGGGTCATCTGATGATATTACCATGTGTTTGACAGTAACTACATTTGGTGGTCTGGTTATCATCTAACTGGTGGGCTTGTATGATATCACATAATCATTTGCACAGGTTGCTGTAAGACATTTGCTAATAATGAGAAGCTTCAAACTCTTTTTTCTGTTCTGAGACAGAGAAGAAACTTTGTTAATACAAGAAAAGTAAGGCTGGCAATATTCATGATTTACGGAGGCAAAATCTTTCAAACAATGTAAACATTTGCAAATTTAGTGGTTTCAAAAGTGATGGGAATGTTGTGCTCAGCCAGTGCCAAGGAGTCCTGCTTTTTTTGGTACTACCGTTCTCAGTCAGCATCCCATAGCACAAATTCAGCATAATGCAACATCCAGTCCAACCAGTGGATGCTAGGATTCTTCAAAGGTACAGTTCCCTATTTCATCCCTTTCTATAATGGTAATAAAAGAATTTAAATAGTAAAAACCAAACTAACTTCTCAAACTCGGGTGTCCTGCACTGTCCAGACCTGCAAACAGTAGCAAATGGCAAAGATCTGGGGCTCAACCTTCCCCAGGTCTGTGATGGCTACAACTCATCCTGGGCTCTCAGGTACATAAAGCAACCAACTGGCTTCACACTTTTCCCTTCCCTTGTGATATGGACCAGGCAGTGGCAGTTCACAGGACCCAGCCACCATCACAGGGGTGGTGCCAGGGCACAGCCCTTTGTGGCAGAGGCCCTTTGTGATGTGAGCACATCACAACGTGGAGAGACCATTGTGACAAAGGGGATGTTTAAGAAGAAGAGAGTCCTGTGGTTGCCCAGTTCTATGGAATTATCTCCCTCAGGACTCAGCAGCTTCCCAGGGCAACCCTGATAGGTCTAAAGCAGAGGATGTCAAAGACCACCACAAAGAAGGGGGACCTGGCAACACACACTGACCAGGCACATGGCGAGGCTTCATCAGCTTCCCTGGGCAGGGATGCAAGTGCAGGAAGAGGTCACTGGGAGCAAACAGCAAGGCAGGACCCAGCAAGGCTGTCAGTGTGCATTGCGGGCAACTTCAGCAGTATGCCAGGGCACAAGAAGGGAGCTGGTGTGCAGCAGATCATTGTGTCCTTCAAGAGGAAGCCTCCAGTGGAGCTGGACAGAAGCAGACAGGCTCCACTCTGCAAAGCCACCCTGCCACAGCAGCAGGATGATCTGGAGGACAGGGAGTTCCAGCAGCCAGAGAGCGATGGACAGGGTTTCTCCCGGAGGCAGTCAGGGAGACTCAATGGCAGACCTGGGCAGGTGAGGGCCAAGGCTGGAATGGGACAGCCTAACACAGGACTGCCCAACACAGGACTGGACAGGAGCATTAGCCTCCCATGGACAAGTAGCTCCACCACTCCACAGCAGCCACAAGTGGTACGTGTGAAGCTCACAGTGGGCTCCATGAGCAAGCAGGAGGTGCTGGGGCAGCTGGAAGCCCATACTGCCACTGGTGAGCCAGTGGCCTTGACCAAGGAGGAGGAGTGCAAAGACATCATTGACAAAGAGCAGTCCCAGGAGGAGTGGGAAGGTGACACTGACCGAAATTTGTCCCAAGAAGAGAAGTGCGAAGATGCCATTGAGAAAGAGCTGTCCCAGGAGGAGCAGTGTGAAGACACAATCAACACACAACTGTCCCAAGGGGAAGATAACACTGGGTCATCTCCCATGAATCACTGGGTCAATTCCTTGGGCCTGGAGAACGAAGACTCGTACACTGGTCCCCAGGAGGAACACAGCTGGCCCACCAGTGTGGGCAGAGAGGCTGCAGAAGAGGCAGTTGCCAAACTGCAAAGCACATCTTCTGACCCAATGGGCCCAACTGATGCCCATATGGCACATTCTGCCCAGGTTGTACCTCCCGAGGAAGAAAAGCACCACACACCTCTCATACATGAGGAAGTAAAACCACCAGCTTCCCTTGACTTCATTGAGCCAGTGACAGCAAAAGAGGCAGAGAACCAGGCACCTGCTCTTCACAGCCCCATAGCCAATGCCCTGGCTCAGCTGGACACAGCCCAGTACATCAAGAGTGAGGTCCTGGATGAGGCTGAGCTTTTGTTCCAGTGTCCCAGCCAGCAGTCAGAAGAACTTCTGGACCTGGAACTAAGCATGAGTGAAGCAACAGCAGCAGGAACACCTGAAGGACCTGCCTATAGATCTCTTTCTCCCACAGTCATTGATGCCCTGGCTCAACAGAGAAGAATGTCCGCCTTCAAGAGGACACCGAGGGCTCTGCCCAGGGCCTCCATTACAGGAGAGCAGGAGAAGCAACACCAAACAGCCTGCACACCAGCTCTGTTGGACACAGCCCAGTACGTCAGGAGTGAGGCTGTAACTGTAATCCAGGGACATGAAGAAAAGGCAGAAGAACTGAGGGACCTGGCACAGAGTACACATGAGGTGACAACAGCAACAGCCACAGCAGAAGGGGTAGAGAGCCCAGCACATGCCCCACACAACCACACAGCTGATGCTTCAGCTCTGCTGGACACAGCCCAGTATGTTGGGAGCGAGGTCCTGGACAAGGCTGTAACTGTGATCCAGGGACCTGAGGAGCAGACAGAAGAACTGAGAGACCTGACACAGAGCACAGATGAGGTGACAAGAGCAACAGCCACAGCAGAAGGAGCAGAGAGCCTCACAGCTGATGCTGCGGCTCTGCTGGACATGTCCCAGTACCTCAGGAGTGAGATCCTGGGCAAGGCTGTAATTGTGACTCAGGGACCCAAAGAGGACACAGAAGAACAGAGGGACCTGGCACAAGGCAGGGATAACATGATGAGAACAACAGCCACAGTAGAAGGCACAGAGAGCCCAGCTCATGCCCTTAGCAGCCCTACAGCTGATGGCCTGTGTCTGCTGGACACAGCCCAGTACATCAGAACTGAAGTCCTGGGCAAGGCTGAACTATTGATCCAGCACCTTGAACAGCCACCAGAAGAACAGCAGGACCTGGAACAAGGGATGGATGAAGAGATGAGAGCAACAGCAACAGGTGCGGGGGTAGAGAGCCCAGCACATGCCCCACACAGTCCCACAGCTGATGTCCCAGCTGTGCTGGACACATCCTAGTACATCAGGGATGAGGTCCTGGGCAAGGCTGCTCTATTGATCCAGAGTTCCAACAGCAGCCAGAACAGCAGATCCTGGAAAAAGGTATGGATACCATGGTGAGATCCGTCAGGCAAACAGACCGTCTGGTCTAACGGCTACATAAGCCATTCTACATATCAATTCTTTTAACATTTGTCTCTTGCTTCTTGACATGGAAAACCCAGAAACCTTTAAATAAAGTTGCATTTGATATTGGTAGCTCCTTTTCAGAATAACAGTAGGGAGTGGGAGCACACAACCTTTGCTACTGTTATGGGTTTAGCCAGGTGGGCCAAAATTTAAGTTTTAAAGTTCAGACTAGGCCTGGAATTGTCAGCTGACTTGAGCTGGGCTGAGCTAGCTAACAGCTGACCTCTTCTAGCCAATAATATTGTATTCCATACC
>JAWWEV010000095.1:61327530-61381302 GCA_035583235.1 Hafferia zeledoni
TTTGTATTAATTGGTGAGTGGGAGGTTATTTCATGTTATATATATATAACTTGTATAAGTGTGTGTTATATTGTAGTTTTCTCTTAATTTTCTCTTTTCTGTGTAAATAGATGTAGTTAGTTTCAGCATAAACCTAGTTTGGAGGGTTTTTTCCCTCCCCCCCTTCTTCCCTTTTCACTCTGTCTTGGACAGTTGGCGTTTTGTCAGCTCAACCCAAGACAGTTACCCAGCCATAATTGTTTTATTTATTTATGAAAAGTGACTGACAGTAAGTGTCCATTACATTACACATTTTGCCAACTTTTTTTTCATCTGATTATGTACAAAACTTCACTATATAGTATTTCATTGTACTTACATCAAATTTTGCAAAACTTACCTGTGTGGATGAAAACAATACCTGTTTTCCCAAGTGTGACAGTCCAGCCCCAGAACTGCAAGACCTACTAAGAGTATTACTTTAATATTTATGCATATATATTTATATAGGGTTCTTTAATACCTTTTGAAAACATCCAGAAAATAAGTCATAGGCTTGTTTCAAAGGAGTTTCTTTATTAATTTAGGGAAGAAAATAAGGGAACTTGACAATGGTTCAAAAAGGTCAATACACAAGCTAGACACAATGTTCTACCATAATTCCAAATCAGTACATGTTAATCATCAGCATCCAAGGCAATATTCAACCAGCTCACCATACTTAAGTCAAATCAAATCCCTCTAGCTCCAAGCCACTCAAAGCATTAAGAAGAGGAGTAACAAAAAAGAAATAGAGGGAGAAGAAAAAAAAAAAGAAGGAGAAAGAGAGTGAGATAGATACCACTGAGACTTTGTGGAAGACCAGCTTCTCACATGTACAGATGGCAGGGCTGTGATACATGCCACCCCTATGAGCTGGAATCAGGACCACCAAATCCAGCTCCAGGCCCTACACAGGAACAGCCCCAAGAATCACACCATAGGCCTGAGAGCGTTGTCCAAATGCTTCTTGAACTCTGTCAGTTGTGGTGCTGTGACCACTTTCCCAGGGAGCCTCTTCTAGCACCCAACCACCCTCTAGTGAAGAACCTATCCCTAATACCCAAACTAAACCACCCTTGACACAATTTCTTGCTGTTTCCTTATGTCCTGTCACTGGTCACCACAGAGAAGAGATCAGTGTCTGCCCCTCTTCTTCTCTTCATGAGGATGTTGAAGGCACAATGAGGCATCTCCTCTGTCTCCTTCAGGCTGAACACACCAAGTGCCCTCAGCCACTCCTCGTATGGCTTCCCCTCCAGACTCTTCACCATCCTTGTGGCCCTCCTTTGGATGATCCCTAATATTTTAATGTCTTTTTTACATTGTGGAACCCCAAACTTTACCCAGGACTCAAGGTGAATCCACCCCCGTGCAGAGCAGAGCGGGACAACCCCCTCCCTCCCCCGGCTGTTGATGTTGTGCCTGGTGCCCCCCAGGACAGGGTTGGCCCTCCTGGCTGCCAGGGCACTGCTGACTCATGTCAAAAAGACCCCAGGTCCCTTTCCAGGGGGTTGCTCTCCAGCCTCTCCTTCCCCAGTCTATACACACAGCCAGGGTCTCCTCATCCAAGGTGCAGAATCCGGCACTTCTCCTTGTTACACTTTATATGGTTGGTGATTGTCCATCTCTCTAATTTGTCAAGGTCTCTCTATAGGGCCTCTGCCCTCAAGTGAGTTGACAGTTCCTCCCAATTTAGTATTGTCTGCAAACTTGCTTAGTATCAATTTGAGTCCTGCATCCAAGTCATTAATGAAGATGTTGAGGATGTGCTGAGAATGGAGCCCTGTGGAACACTACGAGTGACAGGCTGCCCTTAAAAGGTAAGGTTTAAAAAGTGGTCAGCACTGGCAGACACCAGAACAAGCAAAAACATTTTCCCAGGGGACTTTATTTATTAGTTCCCTGAGCAGGATGAAGCCTGCTCTCCTCATGCTCAGAGCTGAAGCTTTGCTGACACTTTTCCAGTCAATAGAAATCTTAAACTATGTAAGTGACATAAACCAGCACAAATCTCTCATAGTAAGATGTTTTGTATTAGTGGGCAAACCCTCAGTCTTCCTGCTGAAGACTGGCCATATTGGGAGTCACATATTGGGAATGACAGTGGCAAAGAGGTGGAAATAGAGCTCTTGCTACTTCTTTAATGTTTTAGTTTTTCAGGTTAAATCCCACACTGGAGCTGTTCCTAAACACACCTGACCTCCACTGCTACATTTGTTGTGTAGATAAATGAAGCATTTAATTTCCAGTGCTATCAGACTTGGACTTCTGAGAAGCATTTGCCTGCAATACGAAGGCAAAATCCTGTTGATTTTAGAAATTTTCCAGCCTGGTTTTTTTCGGCATTGTGAAGAAATCCTACCAACAGTGATGACTTGATACCATCTCTGAAACATCTCTCATTATCAGAGAACACTGTGGCCAGGGAATAGCAATCATGTGAAGGAAGGCACTTCTCCCTACCTTCATTCCAGCTCTTGGAATAGCTGCCATGCCAAATGTAACAAGAGGATGAATGCTGAAATGCATCAGCATTTGCTCATAATGTTCTCATACTGTTCTGCAAACCATTCTCTTTGCATGTAAAGAAACATTTTCCTAAATGACTATAGCAGAATTTAAATTCTGTCTGCATCAGCTGAAATTAATACTTTCTTCCTTCACCCTGCAAGGTGTGAAAAATGCATAGAGCTGAATGCTCACAGAATCTGCTTGATGGAGAGCCATGGGTTAGCTCATCCCTGGAAAAACACTGTATGGAAAGAACATCTTGCTAACGAAGACTGATCACTGTCTGACTGTGTCCATGCTTATCTCTTCCAGTAATAAAACATGTTTCTTCTATACTCATTTGAGATTAGCAAAACACACACTTGTTGAACAAGAAACATACTTCACACGCAGAGGAGATCCTGGAGCATAAGGGGCTGGTCCCAAAATTACCGAATTGAGTACAAAAATTCCTCCTGAACGTTTCAGACCTACTGGAACAGGCTTCAGATGAAGACAGTGGAGTAGGTGAGATGTGACTTCTCCCTTAATCTGCCAAGCTTTTGCTGCTAAAAACATCAATGAAAGAGCAAGAACCACCTGCAGTCTTAATCCTCAAGCTGAATTGTCATGACCGACTGCCAAAAAAGACATGTTGTCATTCAACAAGTAGTTTTTTGACATACAGTAAAATGGCCAATGTTGGTTTTGTTTTGTTGTTTGTTTGGGGTTTTTTTTCATTAAGAGACATTTATGCAGCATTTGCATCACTACACAAGAAAGGGCCAGGCACTGACCTTGCATGCCAGACTGCTGATCACCCAGGCTGAATCACAGACAACAGTTCTAAGGCCAGTACAAGTGCTGCCTCCCAGAGAAGAATATCGGTAAAATCGCGCTTTGTGTCACTTCCTCAAGTCAGTAAATTCGCCCAGTGCCCTCCTGTAGGATTTGGCACTCTCAAAAACACCCTGAATGCTCTCATACCATAAATGCTCTCACACTGTTAATGCAATGCACACCTGAGGTTTTATGCAATGAGAATACTCCACCACTGACCCATAATACAGTCCTCACTGTAGTTTAGGCACTTGGAGATTAAAGGAAAATGGAGGAGAAAACAATAAGTGTTCATGGCTGTAAGGATCCTATGTGAGACTCAGAGAGATCCAAAGCCAAGTGACACATGGATGAGGTGTGGCTGTAATGATCTCAGGGCCAGAGCACAGACAATCAACTTGTTTTATTTAGCAGTATAAAGGTAACCCAAGCCCTGTATCTTGGGATAAGAAGAAACTAAAGTCGTAAAGGATGTTCAGACCATCTGGTTTTTCCCTGTTAAGCTTGTTCTTCCTAATTTCAGTACTTCTTTGTTAATACACTTTTATATAGCACTTTCAAAAGAGACCTGTTTGCCTCGCTGCTATATTTGCCGTTACTTTCACTAGAATTTTTTGCAAAAATCAGTCACTGCCTGCCTCTATGATTTGGCTCTTTTCTTCATGCTCTCTCCTCCTTTCCCTGTTTTTTTTCTTTGAATTATGGAATATATGTACTCACCAGCTACCATTTCATGCAGTATGACCTATTTTTTCTGGGTTTTAGCATATGGACTGAGAGCTGAAAATACAGTTAAGTCCAATGCAGTTTTCAGTCAAATGTAAAGTAGTTCTATATTCTGCTTTGTTTAAGTACCAAACTATTTGTTTAGCCTCTGACAGGACTGAGCCCCTGTTCTTGACACAGCTTTGCAAACATTTTGGGTTGCCTCTGTGGTGTGTCATGGCAGTGCCTGTGTGCCTTGATCCTAGCCACTGTTTTTAGATTCTTGAGGAAAAGTGGGAAAAAATTCTGTGTTCTGACATGAAGAGTTTGTGCTCTGTTTACTGTGGTGAGGAAAATCGCCTTATGTGTGAAAAACAATAGGAAATTATTTCAGTTAATTAGAGGCCTACCCACTCCAAAGCTTGCTCATTGAGCACAAGGGACCTGTAGTTAGAGAATTCCTCAAAAGGTGCATGTCCTCTATTTAACAGTGCATAGCGTAGCCTAGAACAACCTTCATCAAAATACAGAACAGACCCTGAATTCATGCAGAGCTTTAGATGAATAAATGTCAGGGAGAATCAGAGAAAAACCTTATAAATGGCTGGAAAGACCAATGGGAGAAATGAACTCCAGGGCTGGGAACATGTGGAGGAAGAGATGTCTCATTATAGAGTCATGACCTCAAACCACGTCTGAGGATTTTTTGCTTCCAAACTAAAACTAACTTCCTGCTTGTTGATGAGTAGTGTTAGAGATAAAGGACAAACACATAATTAAACAACAGCATTTCCTTCCTTTTCCCCCTTTCTGATATTTCTGGACTCTTACTTATTTGGGTCTTTCTTGATGAGCCAACAGATAGCAAAGTTGAAATCCAAAAAATAAAAAAACAGTTCCTGTCATGTCAGCTTGTTTACACATCTTTCAAAAGTTTCATCATCTTTCATAAGACCACATTAGACAATAGAATGGCAAAGCAATTTTCTTTTTTTTCTGAGGAAATAAACACAACTTGACATCTGTTTTGTTTATACTACAGATTGTGTTTTTAGTACGCAGCTTTATTAGTTTCTTCTTTATTTACCCAATTTAATATATAATAAATAGTAGCAGCCTTTAAAAATGAAAGTTCAGTGATTTAAGATTGCACTTCTGCTTCTACTTCAAGCTGAGACTCAGAACAGAAAACCCGGAAGGGGCAATTTCTGACTTGCTCAACACTTGTGTGATTCAATTATCAACCACAGGACTGTGCAATGAAAATCTGGACAGAGTTTTGTAAGAAGAGATTTGGGAGTGGCATAAAGTAAAGAAAGACTTTAGAAAGATATTTCATAGATTTTTACATTTTTTATAAAACAACTGAGAGTTTCCTGGTACTTTGTTATATAAAGTACTAAGGCTCACTGCCAATCTCCAGAGAATGGAGGAGACAAATGTCCACAACAATTGCTCCTGCAGTGCAACACAGGAGACTCCCAATAACAACTTGTGGCCCACAACCATCATTTAAAAAGAGATTTTGTAAAAGAGAGGAAGGAAACAAATTTCAATCCTTATTTTTCATTATGGCCTCTATGGGGCTGATGGGGAAAACAATGTGTTCCTTGTTCAAGCACTCCTGGGATACCCAGACTCCCCTTGGATTTTATTCATTTCTCTCCCACCCATCCTCTTTGAAAACAGGAATACCTTGTCAACTTGCTCATCCCTGTCCATCAGAGAGAAACTGGGAAAAGTGTTAGACTATAATCAGTTCTGATTTTAAAGCCCAAGTTTACCATTTTTACTTTAAAAAATTCCCAGTGACCACAAAAATCAAGCCATTACTCTGAAAGAGACAAACTACATCTTGCCTTATTATCTCTGCAAATAAAAATTATATATCTGGCAAATACAGCCAGATATTTTTTAGCATTTCTTTAAATCTTACTTATTATATAAATGACACTTGAAAGTACTTTTTATTGCCATTGGCATTTTACCTAAGGTCATAACAAGTTTCTTCCCTAGTAAAATGTCTTTTTTCCTAACCACAAGGATATAACTCAGACTCTCAGATTTATTAATAAAAAGAAAGTTTAAGTGTTAAAGGAACCCTCTGAGAATAAGAAATAGGATTGCCCATTAAAGAGAAAGCATTCACTTCAGTGCATTGAACTGGCAGGACACCAAGGCCTGTAGTACTTCCTACAGACAACTTTTCATCGCAACCTTTGAAAGAAAAAAACATTTTTTAACCCATTGAGGTAACGAATATAGTAACACCAAACTGTAAACAAAAGGAAAACAAAACAAAGTCTCTCTGCTAAGACATGGGGTGGAACATTATTTACTGGGAAAGAGCAAAATCAAAAAGGCAGCATATGGTGATGTACAAGCAGATACAGGCTCCCCATGGTGCAAAGACCTGTCCCTGCATTTCCATTGCAGGACACAGCTGATGTCAGAATTGATTCCCACTAAGCTTTCCACAAAACAGGAAGAAGGGCATTAGCACCAGAACGTGATCCTAGTAAAAGAGAGTCTGGATTTAACTGTAAATAGAAAATCACCATAGAATTTAGCCTGTTGCAATCTGGCTGCTTGTTTAGAACATTTCCTCAATGGGGCTCTCTCCCCTGCCATCAGAATCAAAGGGTGAATCTCAATCTGTTTTTGCAACTGTTTTCTATAGCCTATGGGTTCTCCTCTCTTCAGGTCCTACTTTGGCTTTTGCACTTCTAGTGTAAATTTCTAGCAAAGCATAACCAGTTATTAGCAAGTCACAGAATCTATAATGAGGTACCTGCACCCTGCACAACATCTTCCTGAATTTTTAATATCTTTTTCTCAACTGCACCTCTTTGATGCTGCAATTTCTGCCTAGGTATGTACTTTGAACTGCAGCATGTACACTGAGGAAACTCTACTGTGTGTATGGATCTTTGAAAGCTCTGTGGTCCATAGAAATAAGGCAATTAGGTATTTAAACCAGCTGGGTCTTAGGCATCTGGCCAACAACAGCACTGCTGAAATCCCAGTTGGTGTTTATCTACAACTTGCAGCTCCTAAACACTGCTGTAATCTGACACTATTTGTGCCAAAGAGAATATTTTTCTGAAACAGTGCAAATACACTGTTTTTTCATAAAGGTAATGTACATATGGGGTCTCATACCTATTGTGTAGCTATGTGAGTTCAAACAGTGTGAAATTGCTCCTGATAAAGTGACAGGTTACAAAGGTTTAACCTACAAATATGCAGTGGTGTCAAGACTGGATGCCCACAGCAACACACAGCCACATTTCACCACTGTCCTCACTGTGCCTGAGAAATCTGGAAATCCCTCTCCAGGGAAACGCTGAATTTTGCGCAAGCACATTTTGTAAGAAAAGAGACATTTAAGGTATTTGTCAGTACACTGTGTTGTATATAAAGACACCTTGGGCAGTTGCTGGGACAGTGCACACACTCTTTACTGCTGACAGGCACCAAGCAAATCTAGACCTTGTCCAGCTCCTGCTCTGAAAGTTGCCACATGAATGAAAGCAGATGACCTGCAACCATCTTGTCCTTGTGATACACTTAAGAAAAAGAGGGCTCCTAGTGTACTTCACTTTATTCACTTTGCAAAGGTCAAATACAAGTTTCCCATGCTTTTATAGGAGGCTGTTCCTAATCCTACAATTCTAGAATAAAATTGCAAATTCTGGATTAGTACAGTACATCAATGAACTTGTCCTTGCCACGATTGTCCCAATAAGTAAGTGCTTAACTACCTATAGAGCTCAAGCTGAAAACACAGTCTGTCCTATTAACATTTTTGTTGCAATGCCCACTTGGACTGAGGAGGATGCTGTATAGTTCTCCAGACAAAGGAGAAACCACAATCACTTGACTCTGAATGTTTCCTTCTTCCTGAGGCTCACATGTACATTTCTTAGTTCATATCCCTAAAAGTTTTTATTTTCAATATCTACATTCTCCTTTATCTACCTACTGTCCTCACCAGGTAATGTTTTTTTTCTTTCCTAACTTCCCTTCTAGAGAATGGTGCCAAGAAAGTACTCCCTGCAAAATTTGTATTGACTTTTGTTTTGTTTTGAGGTTTTGGTGTGTTTTTTTTTAATCTCCTACAGTTGTACATTCTAGTCATATACATTCTTTACACTCCCTCATTATTTACACTGAGTCCCAGTTATTACCAAGCATTCCTGTAATTCTCTGTCATAGGCTCAAGTCCTTGTGCTCTGCTATGGAAAAAGTGAGTGAGGTCTTCAGAGCAATTCCTCTAGATGGTTTGGATTGCTCCTGTTCTCTTCCAAAATCACACCAGAATTGTATCTTTGAGTCTTTTTCTGCTGGACCTTCACTTTTTTTGACACATCATGGTGTAGAAAATCATGGCCAGAAGATTCCTTCTGAAGGTTGAGAACCTCATGTTATTCCCTTTTGCCCCAGGGATGCTCCAGTTCAACCTGCACTTCTAAAATCTTTAGTTTTTCTGATTGAAATAATAAGTCTTCATTAGGTCTTCAAAAACTATTAATAAAGGAGCTTTAACTGGTTTAATACAACTCCAGAGAATGTCACAATCTTAATATTTTCAAAATTTATGGTCAGCTTGATTAAAATAAAAGCTCGTACTGACATTTTAGGCTGAAAAGGTCTGCTCTAAATCAAGGAAGTTGAGGTCTTGTTTTCATAGGTCAATGAAATGGTATATATATATATATCCTTGTTTATGCATACACTGTATCTTACAGAGTTCAATATCAATGATTTCTTCAATATAGGGTGGTGTGGAACTGGACCAGATTGCCCAGGGAAGTTGTGGGTGCCCCATCCCTGGAAGTGTTCTTCAAGGCCAGGTTGGATGGGGCTTTGGGTCACCTGATCTAGTGGAAGGTGTTCCTGCTATGGCAGGAGAGGGGAAGTAGATGATCTTTAAGGTCCCTTCCAACCCAAGCCATTCTGTGATACAATTGTATGATTTTTGGCTGTCGGGTATAGTTTAGTGTCTTCACAGTGTAGTTTCTGCCTTCCTAACTGAGTTTCTTCTACAGACAAGCTGCATGTACAAGTTAAGTTTTTCGCAGTGTCTGGCCCAAGACCCCTCCAGCACTTACAGAGGAATTGATAGGGATGTGACACAGTAAGAAGAAGTAGATTTGCAGGAGAAAGCCAGGCATGGGAAACAAGGAAGTCCAAACCAGATGTACCAGAGCACTAAATCACATCTTATGTGAAGTTTTAAATCTGAATATGTGTTATGTATTAGAATATATAAACATGCATACATGCTTTTATTCTTTTTGAAACCATATGTATGGGGAGTCTGTCTTCTCCATATGAATCTGCCCTCATTCCGTGTCCCTCTCTTGGCCACCTTTATTCTACCCATGCAGCATCATTATGCTGTACTGCCTCTTCTCATCTCCCAGATCCACCCAGCAGCATAGGGCAGATTTATGCAGGAATCACCAGCAGCCATCCCAGGAAACCATCATCTTACCCCACACTGGTTACTCTGCAACAGCCACATAGGAGAGGATGCAGGCCCCAAAGGGCTGCACTTTGTACATCACATCTTGCTGTCATCCTCCCGCTCTGGAGAGGGCTGAGCATTCACCACACACCACAAAACAGTGATTTATTGGCCCAGTCCCAAAGAGTATCCAACAGACACCACCTGGGCAGCAGAAAATGGCCCACAGGGTGCAGTGTGGGCTTTGCAGAGGGATTTTTCAGGTTTGGTTTCCAGCAGGAGGGGCGTGGAGCCAAACCTCATCATGTAGGAGACTGTGGAGAACTCGACAGGAAGGGAGGTTCTCCCCAGGACCTCTGGGCAAAATGTACAGTTTGTCCTCTGGCACTGACAAAGGAAAGATGAAGGCACCTCCTCTCCCATTCTGACATCTATGGTTTAATTTCAGTGCTCATGTGTTCTAGGTGATTGCTATTTGCCCAAGTGCTTGTAAGCTTTTGAAAAAAGTAAGTCAAGAAATATCAAGTTAATTATTGAGGTTATCCAATAGGACTCAGAAGGGAACCACAGTCCCATCTCTCTAGTTGTTCTGGCTGCAAATCTGTTCCCTCAGCTGCTTTGAATTTTCTGATGGTCTTAGCCAATTACAAAGACATAAAATGATGCAAGGATTATAAATTCTTTTTTACAGAGAATTTAATTGAAGTGCTCATTTCTATAAAGTTAAGTAACAAGCAAACATTCAGGCACTTGCTTTAGACAAAATAAACAAATGAGGTACAGTGCATCAAACTTCACAAGATTTAACTTAAGTCTTTTTAAGAGCTAAGCAGGACATTGTAAACCAACTTCCTCTGCTAAAATTCCCATGTAAGAATTTTATGTGGCTTCTTATTAAATGTTTAGTCTGAATAAGATGAAGGAAGAACTGAGTCCGTGAATGTTCTAAATGAGGTTTGCAAAATAGTTGAATCATTTTATTTCTCATGCATCAAGGACTAGTCAAAATTTACCAAAAAAGGAGAGAAAAATCAGAACAGAAGCACTTAGGACAACACTACAAACCACTCTTCAAAGCATTACAGAAACCTTTGATATATTGCCATGCCATTGGTCCCCTTGCAATCACATCTGTCAGATTTTATTGCAGTTATGAGGATTAGTGTCTCTGCACAGTCTTTCACAGGGACAGTGCAGTTGTCCATCTAGATAGAAAAGAAGATGATTGCAATTCACAATCTGCTTACACTTGAACAAGCCTAAGTTAAAGGACCTGTCTTTACCCATCATTACTCTTGGCTCAAATTAAATGTTTCTGTGCTCCATCAGAGCTTGGTCCTGCAGATTTAAAATAAAATAAGGCATAAAGTTTGCTTAATATGATGTTTCTCTTATTTTTTTCAATAGCTGGGTGGCCATTTGTCAGTAGGGGGCAGTGGGAATAATAGTATACTTTATTGGGAGCACATTGTAAAATGTTTTCAATAAGAAACACATTCAGGGATTTGAATGAATATGGTTGGGAATTAAATGCATGCAAAGATACTGCCTCAAAGTGCATAAATTGTGTGGAGACCAGTTTTATCCTCTAAAAGCAAGTTAAGACAAGGTTATAAATGCTGGAATTACACTCACTGGCTCCACAGCACATGAAATGAGAGAGGCAACAGTACCAATACAGTAAATACCTGGCTAATAAGATATAGGACTAATTAGCAGATTCTCATATGGAAAGGAATGATCCTATTCACCAGATTCTGTATTCCTAACTCTGACAATAGGTCACAGCCTTGTGTCAGCAACAAGTAACAAGGCCTGTGCTTTCTCAACACACCTACCAGAAAAGAAAGATGTTGGGAAACAAACTTCTGATGAGTTTCTTACCAATCATCAGTCTTTATTAATTTTTTTAGATATATACAATTTTAGTATTGGAACAGCTTCTTCAAGACAACAGAGTCATGGTCTTTCGATGGATGGAAGTGATCCCCTCCTGCTTTCCTCCCACAGCCACTGCTGCCAGCACTGTCAGATAGTCTAAATCATGCTTAAGAGATCAGGTGTTTTGCTGCCAACTGGCAAAATCTTTCTCATTAAGAGACACAGATCCCACCTATGTCATACCATACACTATGCACTTTTTGGTCTTCCCTCTGTCACATCTGTGGATATAGATCCAGGGTAGGAAGTGACTCTAAATGAATGTAAACCTGCATTTTTAATCAGTTGAGTTCCCATTGAATTAACACCCTCCCTCAAGTACTGTCTTCCATGTTGTCTAAAGAAAACATCTTTGAAACAGTTTTTTTGACAGCCACTCTGCTGAAATGAAATTTCAAGTGCACATAAATACACATACTTTTTCTTTTATTCCCCTTTCTCAGAGTAAATAAATCAAAGTCCTAGATCAACCTAATTTTCATTTCTTCAGAGCAGCTGGCAAAGAAAAGAAATAAGCCCTCTTTCAGCCTTGAGTTATTTGTACATTTTTTAGGTAACTTCCCACATCTGATTTATAATATTAATGAAAATAACTGTGATATTTTCCTATTCATTCACTAAATCCCAGGACACCATTACAGCTTCTAGCCACTCACATAGAAAGTCACACTATTTCTCACAAATTCCAAATGGAGCCAAAAAGATGCTGGCAAGCCATCAACTACAGGGCAAATCTGCAAGCATATTTCATACAAACTATGTTTTCCTTACATTAAGATGGTGTGAAGATTTCTAATTCTCAGAGAGAAACAAAAACAATCTGTGAAAACCCATCAGCTCTGTAGCATTGCAGAATTATGGTCAGAGTCAAAAAAGGAAATTCAGAAGGATGGGCACCTTTCCACAGCAATGAGTGCACTGAGTACAAGGATAGCTCACAAGATTCTGAGGAAAGGAAGCCAAGGAACAGCAACAGCACCTGCTGTTTAGGGTACAGGCCTGTTTCACAGTCTCAGAGTCTCAAACCTCCACTGTAGTGGAAATGCAGGTGGACTTGGAACCCTGGCAAGTCACTGGTAAAGAGTCTGTTGAACAAGAGGGCTGGAAGCTGGTCACTGCCCCTGGTGGGAGAAAGGCTCCTCCTCCTGGCAACTCAATGACAAGTAGGACTGGCACATTTGAGGTATGAGGCTCTGGAACTTGAAGGATGGTCAACTGATGAGGAGGACAAAGGTCATTCTGGGATAGAGGGTCACCTAGGGCAGCACAATTCACTCTCCAATAGCAGACCAGACCCAATCCACAGCAAATCTGTTGCCTCCCAGGAGCTCAGGTAAGGGACATTAGTAGAAAGCTCTTTAGTCTAGTAAGGTCCTTTGATTATCCATTATTGATTCTTCAAGTCCATAGTAATAAGATAACAAAGAGAAGTCCAAGGGCGCTCAAAAGAGACTTCAGGGCCTTGGGACAATTGCCTGAAGGATCAGGAGCACAGGTAGATCGTTCCAGTAGCAATAAAAAATACAGAAAGGAACAGGCAGATCCATCAGACGAACATGTGGCTCTAAGGCTGCTATAATTGGAAAAAATTTAAGTTTTTTGAGCACAGAATGATCTATACAATACCTGGTCTATTCATACTTGAAGGTATGCACCTCTCTCATTGGGGAAAAAGGGTTGTAGCACAGAAACTAGCTGGACTTACTGATAGAGTTTTAAACTGGATTGGAACAGGGAAAGAGACAATACCAGACTGGTCAGAGATAGGTAGTGGGACAGTGCACCAAAACGAGGAAGTGAGCACTAGTGGGATCCCTCAATCAGCCTCATGAGGTATCAGCTCCAACAAATCACACCTGAAATGTTTCTGCATCAATGCACATAGCATGAGGAACAAACAAGAGATCAAAACTTTGACTCAGTCCCAGAGTTTTGACATCATTGACATAAGTGAAACCTGATGGGCTCCATTGACGAGTGCCCTGTTGGATGGTTGCAGGCTCTTCAGCAGGGATAGGCAGGGCAGGCAAGGCAGGGACGTGGCATTGTACATAATAGAGGGACTGGAGTATATGGAGCTCAGAGTTGGCCATGGCACACTCAAGAGCCACTGGGTAAAGATTAAGGGACATATAAATAACATGGATACTATTGTAGGGGTCTGCTACAGCACTCATAGCCAGGACGATGACAGCACTAAATTATTCTTCAAGGAACTAAGAGACATATCCAAATGAACTGCTCTTGTACTTACAGGGCACTTCAACTTGCCAGAAATTAACTGGTAACACCACACAGCTGGCACAAACAGGTCCAGAGGATTTATAAAAAACCCCTGGATGGTACAGGCACTAGGGACCCCCCTCATGGTACAGGTACTAGGGGAGCTGACTAGGAAAGATGCCCTCCTTGATTTGCTGCTTGTTAGCAGAGAGGGTCTCATGAGTGAAGTGACGATTGATGTCTGTTTTGGCCACAGCAACCACAAAGCAATCAAGTTTAGAATCTCGGTTGACAAGGGAAAATGCTTTGGAATGGGCCGGGGTCCAACAGTTATGGTCACTTTTTAAGCAGCATCTCCTAAGGGCACAGGAGCAGGCAATTCCTAAATGTCCAAAGTCAAGCAGGAGGGGCAGAAGGCCAGCTTGACTGAGTAGGGATCTTCTTTGGGAAAAGTGACAGAAAAGGAAGGTGTATGTCCAGAAGAAGCAAGGTCAGGTCACTTGGGAAGAATATAGTTTGTGCTTGCTGTGGAGGGAGAAAATTTGTGTGGCCAAAGCTCAACTAGAGTTGAAGCTGACCTGAACCATGGGGGAAAATAGGAATATTTTTAAATACATTTATGGCGAAAGTCGGTGCAGAAAGATTATCAGCCCATTACAGGATGAGGATGGTCACCTCACTAACAGTGGTATGGACAAGGCACAGATATTTAATGCTTTCTTTGCCTCTGTCTTCAGCACTGACAACAGGATAAGGGGTCACAGTGACCTGAGTTGGAGGACCACAACTGCAAGAATGATAAATTCCCAGTTTACTCTGTGTTTGTGTATAATCTGCTGCTGCAGCTGGATCCCTGTAAGTCTATGGGGCCTGATGGAATTCATTCAAAAATATCCAAAGAGCTAGTTGATGTCTCAATGACTTTTTAACAGTCCTGGGAATCTGGACAGGTCTCAGCTGCCTGGAAGCTGGCTAACATTGCCCCAGTTTTCAAGATGACAAGAAGGATGACCCTGGAAATTGGAGGCCTGTCCGTCTCACTTCAGTGCCTGCTAAAATCATGGAATAGATTATTCCAGGAGGTATTGGAAAACATCTGGAGGACAATACAGTCATTGCTCACAGTCAGCATGGCTTCAAGAAGGGAAAGTCCTGCTTGTCAAACCTAATTTCCTTCCATGGGAAGGAAACCCACCTAGCTGATGAAGGGAAACTTGTTGATGTAATCTTTTTGTATTTCAATAAAGCTTTTGGTAGTGTCTCTCACAGGATCCTTCTGGACAAAATATCCATCACACAGCTGGATAAACACATCATGTGATGGATGATGCAACAACTGACTCACAGGTCGGGCACAGAGAATTATAGTGAATGGTGTAACATCAGACTGGCAACCTGTCACTAGTGAGGCTCCACAGGGCTCCACCTTAGGTCCTGTGCACTTCAATATTTTCATTAATGACTTGGACACAGGAATAGAAGGGCAAGGAAAGGGACCTGGGGTCTTGTTGATGGCAAGGTGAACATGAGTCAACAGTGCCCTAGCAGCCAGGAGGGCCAAACATGTCCTGAGGGGCGCCAGGCACAGCATCACCAGCCCGGGGAGGGAGGGGACTGTCCCGCTCTGCTCTGCACTGGGGCAGCCTCACCTTGAGTCCTGGGTGCAGTTTGGGGCTCCACAGTATAAAAAAGACATTAAGCCATTAGAGACTGTCTAAAGGAGGGCAATGAGGATGGTGAAGGACCTTGAGGGGAAGCCGTATAAGGAGGGGTTGAGGGCACTTGGTCTGTTCAGCCTGGAGAAGAGGAGCCTGAGGAGAGACCTCAGTGCAGTTACTACTTCCCTGTGAGAGGAAGAGGAGGGCAGACACTGATCTCTGCTCTGTGGTGGCCAGTGACCCAAGGGAATGGCCTGAAGTTCTGTCAGATGAGGTTCAGGTTGGATAGAAAAGGTTCTTCCCTCAGAGGGTGGTCGGGCACTGAACAGGCTCCCCAGGGCAGGTGGTCACAGCACTAAGTCTGACAGAGTTCAAGAAGCATTTGGATGATACTCTCAGGCACATGGTGTGATTCTTGAAATGCCCCGTGCAGGACCAGGAGGTCAACTTTGGTGACCCTAGCAGGTCCCTTCCTATTGGGGGTATTCTATGATTCTATGAATAACCTAATCTGATCCCAGATAATAATTTTCAAAGACCATTGAAAAAAGGAACAGAATTGCTATACACACAAAAGGCAACAGTCTGGTATCAGCAAAAGAACTGTAAAAAGGCAATGGGTAAGTAGATACTTTTCTGTGAAACACTGGCAAATACAAAGCAAGTATCAGAATACTGTCATCAACTGGTGAGTGAGAGGGACAGACACAAAATACAGGAGAAGCAAGAAACCAAGGATATAGATCCAGAAATATGCTTTTACTCTATTATGCAAGACAGCAAGAAGGATGCAAAAGGTTTCTTCAAGCATCACAGATACCTCAAGGCTTTGTCAAAAGCTTGGAAGAAACTTTGTTTTTTATCGAAGATTTTTTTTCTCTTCCACTTTTCTTGCTCAACAGTGCTAGTGCTGGTGAAGAGGAGAGAGGAGCAAGTATTAGTGGATGTGGTATGTCCACAACTAACACCTGTTCAGCAATCTAGCTGGTAAAGCAGTGAAGAATTGAACATGGTAAATAAAATGTATCATCTTACCCATAAATATGACCATTCCACATCTTTGCTAAAGCACCAGAGCAGGATGTTGTGAAGGTTATGCCCTGCATATTTCTGTAATGAGTACTCATTCCTGCCTTTTGTTTTACTACTTCTCAGGGGCTGGTTTTCTTAGGGTCTCGTCACAGATACAGCTTATTGAAAAGAAGAATTATCAATGACTTTTGCTTGCATATGCACAATCTTTCCTTCACCTTTTGGCTTTGCTGGGAAAGACTGTAGCTTAAGAAGCCACTCTGAAGGTCACATGCACAGGCCACTTGCACTGAGAGACAGAAACAAACATAAGCACAGCTCAAAGCATTCTTCCTTCCAAAGAGCTCAGGGTTTTTCAGGTCAGTTGGAACACCAGAAAGAGCTGGACCCCAGAAAACGTGCATTTGAATGCTCAGAGATGTCTGTGCATAGTGCCAGCAGCAGTAAGCTGATGCCCTCAGCAGAAAAAACAGAAACTGTCAGACAGAATAGAAACACAGAATCATAGAATTTTAGATTAAGAGAGGACCTGTATTGCACCTATTGAAAACTCAATGTTTGGCACATAAAAACCTCTTAAAAATACTGAGGTGCCTCAAAAATTCTTCATAGCCAGCAGAAAAATAGAGTACTGTGTTCTCAACATTACAGATGGAAAAACGTCCCAGAACAAAGTCCCAGACCTTATCACAATTGCTTCCTGAAAGGAAGTGAGGCTAAACAGTGCCCAAGGCCAATTGAAGTCTGCTTGGAAACCTTGTCTCTTGTTGCTCTAGGTATCAAAATAGGAAGTAAACAGCTTAGAAACAGTGCTGAGAATGGTTTAGAGGAAGTACAGCTTCCTCTCCCTGCACTTGCTAAGTTTGCTTATCTTTCATGCTCTCAGCATCCCCCTTTCACTCACTGCAGCCAGCAAATGCTGCAGAGACTTTGCAGGAACAACCTAGAAAAATAATGTTTATGCAAAAAAAAACCTATTACCAGGTCATGACTCTAAGAAGCCTTGCAATGAGAACAAGGTTCTTGGCTGAGAATAAGAACCTAATGATATATTTCACATCCCTCAGACCCCTCTCCATTCAAGCACCAAGATTTCACCAAAGATACACCTCAAGTAGCAGGTGATCTCATGCCTTTGCTGAAGATGCAACCTAATTCTGATTTTCAGCCTATTTAAATACATGTTCTGGCAATGACTGAAATACTTTGAAGTACTTTACAGGTACCACTTAAAGGGAAAACACTGTCTACCTTGAGCATTTTGTTTATTTGGACTTTCACTGGATTTGGGGAAAAAAATCCCTAATTTGCTTGAACTCCTAACTGGAGTTGTGATGTACCAGAGATAACCAGAGATACAATGATCTTTTTATCAAGGCAAGAAGCTTTTATTAAAGCCTTGATGAGAGTAAACCTACCAATGAGAAATAGTGAAGGGCCATAAAAGTCACTAAGGCATTGACTCTACACGTGGAGCTCAACCCAGAGCTGACAAAACAGTGTCACTGGGCTCAAGGGCCAAGAGACTGAGTCTATTATTAGTGCATTAGGTGGTTTAGAGCGGGGTTTTGTTAGGGTGAGGATTAAATACATGATTTTTAAATTAACTGGTCTGCTGAAATTCCCATCAGTAAGAGAGGTGGTTCAGCTGCAGAGCTGCTGAGAGCTCTGGCATGAAGAAAAGGCCGGATGGACACAAAGGGGTTCTCAAAAGCTGGAAAAAAAAAAAAAAAGAAACAGTATTTTAGCAGAGAGGTGAGGGGGAAAAGGAGAAAAAAATAACACAGTCAGTTTCATTCTAGTTACTAAAAAATACAAGGACAAACAAACAATTGTCCTCAAGATAAGTAGGCAATAAATCACAGGCAACATGGAATTGTTGAGAACAAATCACATGAAACCACTCCAGTTTTCTTTGTGACAATTGTGGGTGGAGAGAAGCTGGAAATGTCATTTATATTGATTTACACAAACCCTTACTGGGATTTCTCAGAAGTTAATTAAAAAAAAATCTTCTAGATAGATCAACAATGAAATGAGCGCTAAACTGGTAGAAACCAGACTAGGCACATCTCAGCTTTTCACTGCCATGAAAAATCAAGCAGGACTCCTGGCCAATACACCCTAAATGGGAACTGATTTGATATTTTCATGAATTATTTGGCCAGCAGGATAAAAAACATTATTATTATTATTATTATTATTGTTATTATTAAATAGCCACTGACTGGGAGGAGTGGTGGCCCTAAGGAATTTCAATAGATAACTGACCACATAAAGAAGGGGAAAAGGGGTTGCTTGTACAGAGGAAAGGAAGACCAGCTGAATGTGGCAATTGCCTTCAAATACGTGCAGTGTAAGTGCAAAACAGGAGGACAGAGCTTGTTCTCCAGGCCTGTCCACCCTCTAGAACATGGATGCAGGGCCCTGAATTTCGGCTAAGGCAATGCTTTCTATGGCTTTAGGGGTGTAAGCCAGAGGAGCATCTGTGGGCCATTCATACTGCCTGAGGCCAGCACAACACTCATCTCTTTATGTCTGTATTTTCTGGCTTTAGTTGCAATGGAATGATTCTGTAGGCTATTAAAAAAAAAAAAAAAAAAAAAAAGACGGCAAAATGTGAGGTCAATATGCAGAAAATCTACATTTATCTTGGACTATCAACGTCTGGAAGCTGAGGACTAAAATGAGCAGGGAACATTTTAAAATTTTATTTCAAATTTTAATGCAAGATCAAGTTTTCACAATGAATCATGAAAACATTTGAGATTGACCATTTCAATACAAAACTAACTATTTGGACAAAAATAACAATGAAAAAAGCACATTCTGGATGGCAAACTGGCCCAAACCTTGCATGTGAGTAGCTTTAACGTTCCACAAAGGAATTTTCATATTCCCCCAGTTTTAACTTTCACAGTGAGAGGATTTTTAATACTTATAATCAAGACATTCTGAGAAACTGAGCTGGAAAAAAACTCCATTCTCATTTGGTTTCACTTTTTTTTTTCAGAAGCTCATGACTTCAGTTCTCTTGTTAAAGAAATGTTTGAATTCCATAATTTTGTTCACTGGACGAAACACTCTACTGGACAAAAATGGTACATCAAAACTCTACTGGATGCTGCTACAAGATACCTAGGATATTTTAGTGCAAACTGTAAAATATGTGAAGTTTCAGCCTTTTCAATATTCTAGAAATGGATCTGTTCAAGATCTTGCAAGCAGATGTTTAGCTTTCATTTGTCAGTGCAAGGGATTTTAAGAAATTTTTAACTGGAACTGTTGGAGAGTTACGTATTTTTTTATGCCAATGAGTGAAAAACCAAAATCCTTCTAAAATGAGAGAAATGGGAAGTACAACAAACATCATCTCTGGGGCTAAGGAAAATTACCATCTTTTCAATTTTTTAAGGAACAAAACTAAAACAGGTCAAATTATGCAAAGAATAATTCAGTGGGGGAAAGGACCATTTTGAGTATATCAGGCTTTAGAGAAGGTACCGAGTTATTGAACAGGGTAATGTCAGTTGAACACCAAATATGAAATTTATATTATAAAAATTATATATGTTTCCCACACAGGCTGCGTCTCTAAAGACTTGCTGGAAATAGACACCATTTTGTTGTAGGTGACACATGTCTCCAGGTTCAGTTAGGAACAGGGACAAGGACCACTCCCAGAAGCCTGGAATTTTCTGCCCAGCAGATATGAAGGATGATAAATTGTTTTCTTTTCCTGGGAAAAAATGGTGCAGTAAACCTTCCTTTTCCTTCCTGAATATTTAAGTGCCTTTCTCCAGCAATGATCATGTCCAAAGGAGAAAGAAGCATCCTATAGGCAAGAGGCCTCTTTAGCAGATTTAATAACCAGCCTGGAGAAGAGTGTTTTCCTCTCTGTTTTTCTCAAAAAGCTTCATATAGTCTTGTACTCATCTCACTGTAGAAAAGGAATATGTTGAAATGTTTAAAAACAAAAAGGATGTGGGACAGAAAAACAGTTCCCTTCCAAGTTTCACTTTTGAGGCCATTATGATAAGCCATTCTGACCTCACTGTTTAATTTTCATATTTCTTAAGTCAGCCTCTGGTGTCCTTTGGATGGGAATTCCTTACCCTGTGAAAGCAATGAACTGCAAAGCCTCCCACAGAAGTGGCAATGACAGTATTATTTCGGGAACCTGACTTTGAACCAGGTCAGTGCTCACTGCATACAAGAAATTCTTCAAAACCACTCTCTTCTTGCAGTCTAAGCCCATGATGAGTACTGTCTTCTCCTTGCCAGGCTCAGTGGGTGCCCTGTTGGAGCCTACCTTACACAGCTTTATTTGGACTTCTTTTATATGCCACAAGTCACATGTCACAAGTCTTGTGCTGGGAATCCACATCATTTCAGGATTTAGCTGTGTAACTGTTTTCACCATGCTCTTCTGATAATAAAATAACCTTTAGTACAGAATGGAAGTTGTCCTAGGGCAAAGGAAAGTAAGTTATATTTGTATTATGTGAAGTGTTTTGTGATGTGACAAAATATATATGTACACTTTTCTTAAAAGGAGAGAATAAAACTGTTTTAGTTCATTTTTTGAAGTTTGGATTAAGTGCCAAGCTTTGACTGAAGGGAGAGCTTAATTTGAACACCTGAACCAACAAAGGATATTTCAGAATCCATCCATACATATTGCATGGCTTTTATTTGAAAGTTCAGAAAATAATGGGGGTAAGAATTTAAGTAGCATGTTAAATCTTCAGCCAGTCTTTCCACTCAATATATTTGTTAAAATAATGTGCTGAAGCAGCAGGAATTTATTATTGGGCTTTTTCACACAAGACACACCTTGAATTTTTCCATTTTTAAGTCTTTTAACAGATGCATGAAGTGGTAAAGTACTTTATAGAAAAAGCTTCGTATATGATCTGAGTTCAAACAGCAACATAATGATGATATGAAATATCAACTCTTGACCCATATCTTAATTAGTATCAGATTTTTAGGCTAATATATTTAGGTGGCTTTGACATCAACAATCCTGTAAAGTGAAATCTGCAACAGACATTACACCACAGAGAAAAGTCTGTTATTATTAGAGTATATTTGGAATAAGTTTCTGGTTTGAATTTTTTTAAATAGCGACATTAAGTATGACTTTTATCAATTCAAAACACTGGCATACTTGGGATTTGGCCTATGCCACTGTGAGCTGACAACCCACTGCATCTGACCTTGGATTTACTGACAGATCAAGTGGTATCTGAGACACAGAAATCACCATTACTGTGTCACAATAAGTAATTAGAAATGCCTATTTTGTCTGGACAGATGAAGTCAGATGATGTTATTAATACCTTACCAGAGCATTCAGTACCTTTGATGTCAGAAAAGTGTGTACAAAGTGCCAGAACAAACGTAGAGGAATCAGACACCTGTGTTGCAAATACACGTGTACAGCAGGGGTGCACCAGGCAGCACTGGCATAGTTTGCAGTTTTGACTGTTACCAGTGGCATAATGCAGCTGACATTTGAGCTGCAGAGATGGCTTAGGTCAGATATCTCCTTTTCCCTGTTTGCTGCAGCACAAGCATTGGCTTTTGCTCATGGGCCCCTTGCCTGCCACCTTCTTTACAGAGACAAACCTTTCCTGATGACCATACATATCAACTTTGACTTAAAAAAACATGACATCATGTTACACTTGGAAACAGCTAAGTTGAAATTACACTAAAATTCAGAAATAGAAGTTTTCTTGATTTTTCAATGTATCAGTTGCTTTTCTGCTTACTTATTTATAATGCTTCCTTTCCTCTGGAAGCACCCTATCATTCATTCTTGGACAAAACACGTATAAAACATGTCACTAACTCAGCACCTTCACAGATCAGCTTCCAGAATCAAATCTGAAAATGGCAGACCTCTGTGAAGCTTGTAAGATTCCAGTAGTAGGCCCTGGCTTTTAAGGTATGTCTGACGGATTTTTGTTTTTCATTCTATAAGTAAAGGGTATAAAAGAGTACGGAAGCTGTTTGTAAGGATACTGAAATAGATGTCGTTGCACACTGAGATCAAACAGCT
This sequence comes from Hafferia zeledoni, assembly GCA_035583235.1. Classification (NCBI taxonomy): domain Eukaryota; kingdom Metazoa; phylum Chordata; class Aves; order Passeriformes; family Thamnophilidae; genus Hafferia; species Hafferia zeledoni. The sequence goes on from JAWWEV010000095.1 coordinate 61,349,984, forward strand.
GTTGAAACAGTAAAGGCAGAAGTAATCCACAGTCCTATAACGAGGTTTGCAATTTTCAGAGCCTGTCTTACTGCACATTAGCTGGGCTGCATACAGTAAGCCACGGAATTTCATCTGATCTCCAACACAGCCTCTTGGGCAGTGAATGAGCTGCTGGCTGAAAACTGACATAAATAAATTAAACTTCTATAGTGTTTTGCATCATACTGAAAGAGTTGGGTTTTTTTTTTTTTTAAGAATAAAAAGAAATATTTTATGAAGAAGTACACTACACAAGCAGCAAAATACGTGAATTTCAGTAATTATGTCACTATTACAGTGGGCTTCTAAAAGTAAATCACTTTTTTTGTGTGTGTAACAGGCTACATACTGTGGAGAATCCACTGCCTGTGAGCAAACTGGAAAGACTGCTGTGAATTCACAGCCCAGTTTGCCATTTCATTTAGCTCACTATTTGGAAAAGAGAAACCAAGTGTAATAAATGTGTAACAATGTCTGCACTCAAACAAGATTAACCTTGGTCATATTTGTGTTTTAGACTTGTCAAATAATCTGGTTTTGAGCAATTAAAGTTTTGGTAAGGACTCCTGGCTTCAAGAGGCATTCAGAAGATGACTTGGTCAACTCCAGGAGTATTTTGCAACAAGAATAATTAGGCAATGAGGTCGGCACATGTGAAAACAAAACAAAATTATTGCGTTACTGCTGCTAAAAGTCCCCAATATGCAAAGATTGTGGAAAGTTTAATCAATCACATAAACTTAAGTAATTATCAGAAACAGAAGATCTGTGCTACCAAGATTTTGCAACACTGAGAAAGCAGATTAAGCTTTTATAAACTGCTCAGTGAAGAACTGGACTCTCATCAAGCATGGAAAGAAAATATTCTAGAATGCAGGCACATTCAAAATGACTGAAAATCCAAAAATGTGGTAAGTGTTGATCTGGTTTAGCATCTTGGAAAACCATTTGAAGGACAAGTGTAAGAAAACTTTGTTGCATCAGTAGATAATACTGGAGGAGAAAATTTATGACTTTGTCTACAACACATACTCAAACTGCACGTATGAAAAAATGGTGTCTTTTTGTTGCAGTTAGATTTAAATATCAGAGTGTTTCATCTAGGGGGGAGAAGCAGTAGATCTGCAAATACAGATTTTCCTGTCATTAAACATGTACACTGCCCCAGAGCAAGGCACAAAGGCTGCAGGTCCAACAGACCATCTGCAAATAATGTGGTGACTGAGGACAAACACTGAACAGAGGACCAGGACATCTAGAAGAAGGCACAGCTACTTGATTGATCATCTTGGCAGATTTATTGCCTAAAGTATGATTATTTTCTGGCAGAGCAAACACAGCTGAAGAGGTTGATTTTTATAGCCCTGTTGTGCTAACTCATGTCCCAGATAGGCTTTTGGCCACTGTGCAAGACACTTGGGAATCAGCAATGACTCACATTGTCCCCAGGGAACTGCTTCCCCTTTCTCAGAAGCTACACAAATTTGGCCCTTTCTTAAAATTGCTCCCAGTCTAGAAGACCACATCTTAGTTGCAAAAAAACATGACTTGCTGCTTAGGAATGTAAATCACTTCACATCCTGGTCTTTGAGAAACATAAGTGAACCCATGGAGTGGGAGAATGGTCCTCCTTGTTTTGCCCCATCTGGAGGGTCATGGGGTGGATGACCTCACCCCCACAAGCAGAAAGCTCCCAGCCAAAGGAGCAGGCAGCAAACCAGGGCAGGTCATTTTGAGCTGAATATATTTCATTTACCACTGTGAGGGCATGACCTCCACCAGCCTGCAGTGGGGAGATCATGGATGGCAAGACGGGTGATAGGGCATTTCAGTGCCTTTCAAAAGAGAGCATTTAAGGGCTCTCTTAAGGGCTTTTTTAGCTCCTCTATTTCATATACATAGGCACCAAATGTGCAAAGGCCTGGCTTGCTGGAAACTCCTTGGTTAGCCAGCAACATTGCAAAACAGAGGGAAGCAGAGCCTATCCTGAAAGGGCTGTAAAGGTTTTATCAAAGTTTTTAACCTACCAGTGCAAATAGACTATAGCAGTCCTACAACAACTAGCACATCACAGAAGTTGAGCAGGAACCACTGTGACACAGAGCAGGAAAGGATGGCATTGCCCTGAGTCCACAGTAATATCTACCAACTCCTGCGGATCAGCACGTGCTGCCTCGGGAGTGCTCAGGGAAGCCAGATGTGTTCTCATTACCTTGCAAGCAGCATTACGGAAGATCTGAGGATTTTTGGTTCCCTGAGAATAAATTTAGAAAAGTGAAGATGAATTAGGAGCACTTGTTGACAAAATGATTCACAAACACTTGGCTACCTTTCTCCCTAGCACAACCTTCTCTGATCTTCTGGAGGCAGAAACGTTTAATTCCCTTCAGTTCTAGAAGCAGAGTCTTTGTTGGGGTGTGGGGTGCAGATACAGAAGCGTATCAGACAGTATTTCCTAATCTTCTCACCCAGGCAAAGACTTGTCCCTTATTACTATGAGGTCTTTAAAGTAAAATCTCCAATGGCACAGCATATCTAGAAAAAACAGAGTATTTCACAGAGTTCTTGAGCATCACTTTATGTTCAAATTGCTAAACCAAAATTTTAAAGTTCATAATCAGTAAAAATTCTATTGAACTAAGTAATTTTCACTGGACTAGTTGAAGTAAAACAGAAGTAAACAATGGAGTTACCATCAGTTACAACAAAACAAAATTCACATTCACACTTTGCCCTTTCAGACATTTGATGACTGCCAAAGGACTTACTTGCTTTTAAGTAGATAGCTTACTGGTTCTAACAAAACCAGTAAAACATATGCCAAGTTATGCAGATGAATAAAGGGAAACAATGGAAAAATGAGTTGAAAACCATTTGATTATGTAGAACTGCACTATTCATATTCTGGCAATAACTACCAGCCAGAAATGTCAGTGTCTTCCACAGGGGCAGTAAGAAGTACTCAGCTGCTCACAGAGCAAAATTTAAATCAGGTATTTATGAATGAACTGAAGTAGATTAATCATAAAGTCAATTATCATTACTACTAACATACTTAACTCCAGATGTAAATGTGATTGTGAAATTTTACCAAAGGACTACAAGGAATTTCAAGTAAAATTCAATTCCATAAGAGTAAAATAAGATGCAATTTCATATCCAGATCTCTTAGACCAAAGGAAAAAACTCAAACGCACAACTAGATATGATGCTCATTGCTTAAAATCTCAGTATTACACCACATCTCATAACTAAAAGTAGCTTTTAGGGCTCAATCAAGGAAATCTAGTTCTAAAGCTAATGCTAGGAATAGAAAGATAATGTCAAAGAACAATTACTGTTCAAGGCTATGAAGTACTCCTATTCACCAGAGCAATTTCATCCAAAGAGGTCAATACAATAACGTTACAAAATGAGAAGGAGATACTGTTGCTCACACTAGATTTGCAGCACACACAGACTGGTTTAGTTGGACAAAGGTTAAAATCTTAATTATTTCTGTATTCTGAAAAGGTTGGGGGTTTTTCCCATCAAGAGCACGTATGTGGGGAGTTTTTTGGGATTTTTTTGTGGGTTGGGGTTTTTTTGGGTTTTTTTTGAAACTCGAGGGAGTCCTTGCACAATCTGAAGAAAGAAGTGTTGATTTATCCGATTTCTCTGCCTCTGAGCCAGCTGGGTGGACTCCATTCACACAGCAGTTCTCTGAGTGGTCTGTGGGGTGCTGGTCTGGAGAAGGAGAGGTTCCTGGTCACTCTGATCTTCAGAAAAGTTAATACTTTCCCAGAATTTTTGACAGTTTAAAAGACTCTTTGGAGAAGTATAATATTTAGCTGGGGAGTTCATTCTCTGATCCACATCCTGCTTGAGAAGAAACTTTAATGTGAGTGGATGTCCAACTGCTCAAGCCAGGCTCAAGTTTTTACCACTTCTTTGATTACAGGTCTTTTTTTGAAATCTGAAGGTTAATGGAATGAATCATGAGAGAGAACCTACTGTTGCAGCTGCTGCCCAAAAGCAGACATCTTCTTCCTACATTTGAGTTCTTTTGTCTTCCCTTCAAACATAGTAAGACTGTACTCCTCTTTTGTTAAACAAGCCTCATGTTAATTTTAAGTGTCATAACCATAAATATTATACCTTAAACAGACTGAAAATTCTGCTTTAAAAGCCTAAGAGCCTAAAAAATTTTGAATATAGGCTGCAAATCAGTATGGTTTCTGCCTCGCAGCACCTCCTGAGGTTCCTTCTTTCAAGGCAGAAAACAGGTATTTGGATATAACTTTTCTGCATTATCAGCTGACTAGAAACACCTAGGCAGCAAAAATATCAGATAGAGAAAATAGCTGCAAAAAAAAAAGTTACCTATGCACTCACTTCGAATTTCAAACTTTCTGTGAAGAAATAACAGCAATCTGTACTACACTCTTGTAGGGAAACTACTCACTTATAGAAAGTTTCTGTTTCTGAATGAGAAGAATATCTTAGTGTGTGCATGGATTATTAAATTCTGGTTAACTTTTAGAAACTCTCCTATATATTCATCTCTTGAAAGTTCTTAAGAAACTTTGCAAACAATAAACATGGCACTAAATTTACTGATTTCTAAGTAGGGAAAGATTCCAAATGTTAAGTTTCAATATTTCAATATTTCAGCAATACCAAAAAATTCCTCATTGCAGCCTTCCTAACAGAGTCATAAATATTTTTTGTCAGTGTGCAGTTCTACCATTTGTAACATGATATGACATTCATGGTAGTATCAAAAGTCTAAATCATAGTATCTTGCCTGGAAGGTTTAAAGGAGATCTTGGACTGCACTAAGGTGTCTGTTTGTTGTCAAACAAATATAGCTTCAGTATTTTCCCTGTTGACCATTATTTACTGACCTGATATTCTGGATGACACAACAGGAGTTCCAACTTCCAGAACATACTTACAATATCAAAAAAAAAAAAAAAAAAAAAAAAAAAAAACAAAGAAGAAGAACCACAAACAAAATAAGGGGCTGTTGAGTTGTTTGTTCAGATAATTTTATGGCTAAAGCAAGAAAGGACATGACTGCATCACAAGGAACACATTGATGGGAAGAGGATGCAGCCACAACACTGAAGCCCAGCAATGGCTTTACCATAACATTAGGTCCTGGTGCTCTCTATATGTCCACAACTCTATGAGTAGAACACAGTAGGTAATCCTGGCATAAATTCTTTGTAGGTTTTTTCATTTAAAACTAAGGAAGAACATGCTGAGAGCATTTATGCATGGGATAATGCAGCTTTATTCATGAGTTGGCTTCTAAATGCAATATCAGGTTCCTCCATAAACACAGCACTCTCTTCTTCATATATAACCCCAAAAATTGAAAGGTTGATGGATTAACTAATTCCCATCAGTTGTAAATTTCTGTGTGAAATATGCCATAAAACTTATTGAGTCATAGGTACCACGCCTCCTTCCCAAATCAAAGTTAGCCCTGAACTTGAGATGAGATTTCAGATTTGTTTTTATCAATCTTACTTATTTTCTTCACAAGGAATTTCAAATGAATCAGTAAAGCATGTCATGAAAGAAGATCAGAAATGTGCAATCAAGTGTGAGAAATAATAATTTTTAAAAATTTTAATGAAAATCTTGCTTCTCTATAATTTTTTTTCTCAGAGCACAAACTGGAAGACATAGAATTAATCATCTTTGCCAAATTAAGCAATGAAACTTCCTAGGGGAGTCTTCAGTGAAAGAATATCCAAGCAGAAAAGTTGACTGCATTTGTGGTTCTCTAAGCGTATGGGAAGCTGTCACATAAGTTTTATGACCCTTTTTTGAGACATTATATTAAGTCTTTGTTAATTGTATTGGAGATAATCTAAACTCTTGAAAGTATTTGCTAAGAACCATGAACATCAGTGCTCTCCATGGGAGCCTGAGTTTTGTAGAAATACAGCAGATATTTTCCCCTGTTTATACATAAAATGAGCTCTTTCTTCACATGTAAATGGTACTCTTTGGAGCACTGTGTATAATTTTTAAGCATTTTAATGTGGGTAAATTTTCACTTTGTGGAAAAATTGACTTCCATGTTGTGAAGGAAAAATTTAGAGACTCTCAAAACTTATAAAGTTGGATACTTAGTGAAGTTTCTCCACTTTTGGCAGAACAAATAGGAATCAAGCAGCTCTTACAGCTCCCTTCTCTCAAGTTTGTTTGTTATCTCCTGCTAAATTAAGTCTTTGAAAACATGTGAAATAGATTAAGATCACCCCTCTCAGTCTGTGATCATTCAGAAGGTTAGAAGTTCATGTGTTCACTTCTTGTCAATGTTAAAAATACGCAACACAAAAGAAAAAAACTTTTCAGGTCAAAACCAACAAAAAAAATAAAAATAAAAAAAAAAAAGAGAGAGCACAAACATGTTCATTGTTAAGATTAAGGCCTGTCAATCTGACAAATCAGTGGTTATTTAAAAACCTTCTACACCTCATCTATGTTCTTCCCCAGTTGACCTTCCCCAGGCCATAGCTGGATAGAGAAAAACAGGTCAAGGGCAAGAAAAAGATCCTTTAATTAGCCATTGCCCTCTGCAAATGGGGTTGCCAAAGTGATGCACTTACTCAGCTTCCACCAGTAAAATCTTTTGGTACGAAATCAAACCATAACCACATACCAGGCTCTCTCTGAGCTTCTAGTTCCAACCACATCTTTCCCCACAGGGTCAGCAACTTCCAAGTGTGCTATCCTGAAAGGGTCAACTCTGAGTCAACCTACAGACAGCAGGTCCCTGCGATAGTCTTGGCGTTGGGTACAGACCAGACTGCATTGGGTACAGACAGACCAATAATAATAGACAAGGAGAGAAGTTCACACTGACCACATCTGAACTAGTGAGTGAAGGAGCTGGGGCTGATGACCCAATCTTAGCACTATGCACCCTTCAGGGTGTCTTTACATAGGACTAGGTCTGGTCTGGACCCAGGGACCAAATGCCCTCTTGTGCCTGCAGCTCACTTGAGGCTATTCCATCTTAGTATCACCAAACAAAGAGCCCAGTTCCTACGCCCTAAGACTGTCCCATGATGCAAACCAAAGCACAGTAAGTGTGAAGAAACAGGACATTGTCTTTAAAAGCACTCCGGTGATCCGCATGTCATGCCTAAAGAAGAGAGTCGACCTCCCCCAACAAGTACATCCACTGTCTTCCTGAGGCGGCCATTCCTGGAAGGCTCTCTTACTTAATAATCTCTGTGCTAATCCACACAAGTACCAGTAATGTAGCAGGGGCAGACTGACTGACCCCAAGCCACCTCATTAAGTTTTCTGTTCCTCATGGACTGTGCTTCTCTCATTCCACTAGAAAATCAAAGCCCGAGGCCTAGATATGCAAAAAAAAATTTCCAATCCTTTTTTTTTTAATGCACCAGGGAGAGGTGGGGATCAGCATTAGGCAGGCATTTTATTTACTATGTACAGGTTTATCCCTTCCATCCAGTGGGGAGTGTTTCCTGAAGCAGCCCTTCTCTTTGCTTGTGAAGCCAGCATCTTCCAGCAAGCAACAAATGACCTCAGTACATATCTTTTATGGTTCCTTAATTAAAAAATGTATTCTTGGCAATTATTTACACCACTTTCACACTTCTGCCTTTCACTTCGGTCATTGCATTAGGTGTTGGTATTGCAAACTCTGGGTGGCCACTACCTGTAGGCATAGTGGGAGGAAAGCAAGACTCTGTGATGCCATAGCAGGTCCAGGGAGGAAGGAAAGGTCACAAAATGCAACATTACACAATTATACTTTTTATATATTCACAGTGCCCAATACACATCATCCTTCAAAAGAGACTGACTTTCTAGGGAGAAGGTAAACAAAGGTATGGTCTTTAAATGAAAGTAATTTGCTTCACACACATTTTGAAGCCTTAAAAGAAGACCCTTCTATAGCCTTTGGGAAGCAGTCTGACTGACTACTGTAAACCAGCAAAACAGCCCAATTGTATTTCACTGCAAGTAAACAAAACCACAAACCTAAACATTCAAAATATATTTTGAGAGTGTAAAATAAACTTTTTCCAACAATCCAGTGTCTATTTCCATGACAGTCTTGGGCTACTGTTAAATTACAGAGAAAATTTTCACAATGCACAGTGATCTAAGTTAAATACTGCAATAAGCTTTGCTTTAATTGGGAACTCTGAGACTCTCCATCCTGAAGAGGAAAAAAAGGTCTCATTATGCTTCAACAGAGGAGATGAGCAGAGGAAGAGGTCCTGACCCAGGAAATTTGCTCTATTTTAGCATGGAATGTGCAAACTGTATGACTAACACTCCTTTCCTTCTGAAATACCTTGCTGACTTGAATGGAAAAGCCCTTCTTTCTTCCATGGACAATCCTGATACCATTTTCTCACACATGCTCTTTGATGTGTCTGTGTAATTCCTAGAAATCTCCCAGAAAGCTGCCAGCAGTATGCTTTTCCTTGGGGAGTTACTCATCCCCAGGTGCAGCACATCTGCCTTAACCATCCAGCCTGAAAACATTTAAGCCGTGTTTCTGCATTCACAGCTCCTTTCCCTTCTTTCCTCCTCTTGCAGCCACAGGTGCCATGCAACCTGTCCAGAGCTGCAGTGATGTACCCCAACTGACTGACCCTCTGCAGATGTCATGAAAGACTTCCACAGTGAAAATAGAGGAAAACTTTAATTCTCTTGAAGTGGGATTTGTAAAGTTCTCTGTGACTCATTCTGTTTCTTTGGCATCAAATTCAGTTGTAGAAACTCGTCTGGAACAAATGACTGAAGTGTTGGCAAGAGCAGCCTCTGCACCAAGTAGACATTTACCCATGGAGCTAATAGCCAATATCCTTTCGTATTCCTATTCCTTTCCCAACCTGTTCATCCCTAGCATTAGCCTGGGACGTTTTCCTTTTCCTTCCCAAGGAAACTGAGGGTGGCAGTGATTACCTCCACACAAATACTCAGGCTCAAAATGAGGACAATTACAACAGAAAAGCACATTCCACCACACATTCCTGTTGGAGCTTAAAACAATCCCTTAGAAATGTTACTAAATGCTGTTATTCACTCTATTGTTTCTACCGTACATGCTGTACAGTAGAAATATGAAAAAAGCAATGAATGCACCACTTTGCTTTTCCACGGGTCCTTATCCACTACTTTTGGATCAGGCCAATCTCTCTTCAGCAGGCTCACATAATTCTGGTTAATTCTGGTCTAGCCACTCTTCTCCATTGTCCCACAGCAAGTGTTTCATTTCTTGGCTACTGTACAAAAAACTGTGAAATACACACTTGCGCAATATATACAGAACCACCCCCCGAAACAACCCACAGGATGCCTCACTGCAAGGTTTTACTGATGACTTTTTCACAAAAACATGCTGTCCAGTCATTCTGCATCCTGTGGGTACATCCATGGGTACTGAGACCGCCAAAGTCGGCTCTGGAATTTTAGTGTCCTTGACCAGCCATGCTTGAGTCTTTCCTTGTTACAGCTCCATTCCCCATGGTGCTGGTCACCTCACCAACAGCAAACACTCAGCTTCTCTACACCCTACAGGCCCTAGGACAAGCAAAATGCATTCATAGCCACTTCTCCATGCTCTTCTTTTTAGCTCTTCAGTGAGGATTGAGGAGGTGAAGAGAAAGTTGAGCATCTCAGTGAAGGTGATCAATTACTGCTCAGGTGAGGGGAATTTTTGTTTTGTTGAGGGGTTTTTTTTGACATGAGCAGTACTAGTAGCAACTAGAAAAGTACTTACAGGCAAAGTGTCATTTAAGCAAACAATAAATGGCCTAAAAAGAAAAAAGGAAAAAAAAAAAGGAAGAAGAAAAAAGACATAACATTTCATGCAGTTGACAGAATGGCACAGCAGACATGTAAGTTATGGATCTTCTGTGGGTTCTTTGTCTGGCTGGTAATGGCTCAATGACTAATCACCATTTGGTCAATACCAAAAAACAACTTCACATTGTTTTGTTGCCACATTTTCAAAATGGGGTAATCTCTGTACAGGCTGCTTGAACAAAGAGAGACCTTGCCTTTCTTCGAAGTCAGTATGAAAAAAAAAAAAAGAAGAAAATCATAATGAGAAGAAAAGATTTATAACTAATAAAGTCGGCAAGCACGTTTATCTTTTTCCTCTCTGAGGTACATCGTAGTGATTTTATGATGTTGCAAAGGACAACCTTTGGCTTGGATTGGCTTGGAAACAGAAATTCTTTGCATATCATAGTCATTAACTAGCCTAGCTAAGAATTGCTCAGTGTTAACCCTGACCTACATGGATTGGAAACACTTGCCCCTTGATACTAAGAGCTTTTTCATTCAATAACCAAAAAAACCCTATTTTTCACCCTGGACCACACTTTAAAAAAAACCCAACACAAACATGTTTTCCAAACCAGCCTAAATTCAAAAGAGAACATTTACCCCAAATGTAATTTGTTTAAACTGACACAACATCACTTCTCATATTATATTTGGATCCATTTCAGCAATTGTTGGAGAAAAACAGCAAACCTTGGAGCTCAGAGTGCTTAAGGGCTGCTGTGGCAAGTTTGCGCCACCCCATTGCTGTGCTTGGAGAGCATTGTGTCATCGGTGTGAGGTACAGCTGCGACGTTGGAGGGCTGAGCATGCAGAACTGGGTTTGGCTACAGTCCTTGCTGCCTCCATCACGACACAGATGTGCACCCTTTTCCCCTTGTAGTAGATGCTTGAGCCACCGCCAGCAGCAGGGAGTTCCCCTCTTCCAGGGGAATCATTCAGTGTCTCTCTGTTCCAGTTAACAGACTGAGCAAGGAGTCCAGGGTTTAAGTATGTCCATGTAAGAGATTATCACCACAAGAAACTGGTTTGCAGAAACAGTTTCAAACAGCAATTTTAAGTAGCGAGTCAAGGTGCAGGATGAGGAAAGAGCTGCTACTTGCGTCGTTACAAAAATTGCTTATTCATATCCTCGTGCAAAACTGCCTGTACCACATCTCTTGGGTATTTTAAAATGAACATTTTTTTCCCCTCTACCAACTGACAGTGATAAAAGTTTCCTATGATTTAAGTATGTAATAAGAGCATGACACACAGGGTTTCTGGTAAGAAGCTGTGTTTTGGTTTCCAGCTCAAACCACAGGATCTCATTCTGGGCTAAGGACGTCACTGCATGGCAGGTGTAGGACAAGAGGCCATGGGGTCACTCCTGCTGGGGCTGCAGTCACGGGCAGGGCTATAGAAGCCCTTCAGGATGGTCTGTTGAACCAAGGGTTTGAGTTTGTAAATCGGCAGGAGGAAAAAAGGATTTTAGCCTACATTAGAGGATTCTTTTTTTTTTTTTTTTTTAGCGCGTAGGAAGAGTCTTTCTTGTCCTTCTATTAAGAATGGTTGAGTTGGTGGACAGACCAGGAAAAGAGTTGGTGGACAGACCAAGAAAAGGAGGATGAACTGCAGGGTACTGCAGAGGCATTGAGGGGAATGTTTCTGATACAGAGGGAAATGAGCTCTGTTAAGAGGGAAGAGTGAGGATGAAAGACAGAGCTAGTTGGTGAGGGGGAACTGCTCACAGGCGCAGCAAGAGGAGGCACAGGGATCATGTGAAAACACTGCCTGCTCTTTGGATTTCACACCATAGCTTACACAGCTCCCTCCAAAAGTGAGGTAGCCACAGCAAACAAAACATAAGGAGTACATCCCACTGCAGACATATTTTAGCATCTCCAGCTGAGATGAGCTGCTTGCTCTGTTTCTTTTTTCTTTTAATTTGACATTATTTGCTGGCTCAGAACTGGTCATGAACTTGCAGACACTTTCCCTGGAAACCACAGGGAAAAGCAAGAGAGTCTTGGAAAGGGGTGGCACAGTTGTGAAACTTCTTTCCCCAAGCACTTTGAGCAGAGCTGTGCTCCTCCAGATGCACTGCCCCCAGTCATACTTCTGCAACCTGTAACTGATGAGTTTGGGCTTGTTCACAGAGGGCTTGGGGGCCTGTGGGAGAAAGGATAGTCCAGTCTGTTGATCATCATTAATAAAATCTTTCAATAGATGAATGTGATGGGTTAATCCTGGCTGGACATCAGGTGCCCACCAAAGTCACTCTGTTTTTTGCCTCCTCAGCTGGTCAGGGAAAGAATATGCAAATGAAAGGCTTGTGGGTCAAGATAAAGACAGGGCAAGATCACTTACCAGTTACTGTCAAGGGCAAAACAGACTTCACTCAGAGATTAGTTTAATTTATTACCGATCAAATCACAGCAGGGTAATGCAGAATAAAATCAAATCTTAAAACACCTTCCTCCCACCCCTTCCATTTTCCTGGACTCTACCTCACTCCCAGTTTTGCCACCTCCGCCACCCAATGGTGCAGGGGACAGGGAATGGTGGCTGCAGTCAGTTCATCAAATGTTGTCTCTGCCGTACCTTCCTCCTTGTGGAAAGGATTCCTAACACTCTATCCCTGCTCCGGTGTGGGATTCTTCCCAGGGAAGTCAATCCTTTACAAATTTCTCCAGTGTGACGCCTTCCCACAGATTGCAGTTCTCCAGTGTGGGTCCATTTCCATGGGGTGCAGTCCTTCAGCAACAGGCTGCTCCAGTATAGGTCTCCCATGGGCTCACAGGTCCTGTCTGCAAACCTGCTTTGGTGTGGACTCCTCTTTTCATGGGCCACTGTCTTAGCATAGGCTTCTTACAGGGTCACAGCCTACTTCAGGCACATCCATCTGCTCCAGTGTGGTATCCCCCATGTGTTGCAGGTGGATGCCTGGCCTGAAGGGCACAGCTGTCTCACCATTTGCTGTACCACAGGCTGCAGGGGAGTCTGTCCTTGCACCTGCAGCACCTCCTCCCTCTCTTCTTTTCCTGAGCTTTGTATCTGCAGAGCTGTTTCTCTCTGTGCACAGGTTTTTTACCATTTCTTAAATCTGTTAAATCTGTTATTCCAAAGGTGCTGCCACCATCAGTGGTGGCCTGAGCCTTGGCCAGTAGCAAGTCCATCTGGGAACTGTCTGGCATTGGCTCTATTGGACAAGGGGAAGCTTCTGGCACTTTCTCACAGAAGCCACCTCTGTAGCCACTCCATTACCAAAATCTTGCCATGCAAACCCAGTACAATAAGATATAATTATTTGCTTGATATTGGCACAGATGATATCCAGATTCTTCCTCTACTGGAGCTCAGTTGTATTTTATTCCCCTAACCTTGGAGGGGTGCACTTGCATTTTGGATAATTGCCTGATAACTGGCAGAATGGGACTCCTCAGTACTCCCCCATTCAGGGGATGTAACTTGTATCACGAGACTTATTTCAAGGGGGTGGAGTTGTGGAAGAGGGTTACATTTTTTCACAGAACTTAATACGCTGTGGCTCAGAGACCATTGCGGTCTCATTTTGGCCTAATTCATCCACTATTAAGTTTTTACCCCTTTCTCTCAAAGTCATAGGTGGGAAACACATCAGTTGGCTCTGCAGTAGGTCTCATACTTGGGCTATGGCTGGAATTTGTCAAGCCAGAATTGAACAAAGTAGGTTCCAAAAGCAAAGCTGAGTTTTGGGGGTTTGTGGGTTCGTTAGTGGGTTTTGTTGAGGTTTTTTCAGGGTTTCTGCTAGCCATTTCTCCATGAAGGTACTTTGTGTTGCTGTCCCACAGTTAAGAAGAATAATCATTCCCACAGTCTCTGAAGCTGCTGCAAAGGTCTATAACTGACCTTTTAAGGCAGCTGTCAGGGTCCTGAGGGTACCAGTAAGCCTTACAGACCCTGACCAAAATCCCACGGAACTTCTGCTGGCACCCACAATGCCTGGAGAGAAGTCAGAAGATGGAGAGAAGGATGGAGCCATTTCTCTGATATCATCCTGCTTAAGAGGACCAGGAAACAAGAGCTGCCCTATGGACTTGGCACCCGAGAGAACAGAGACAAGCTCCAGGTATGATAGAGCAGAAGATGGCCTGGAGGCATGTCACCAATGAGACACAGCTGACAGGTACGGTGCCCAGATGGCACTTGGGCACATGTTCTTACACACCAGGTTCTTTGTGGATCTCTAAAACTGGCTCCTGCTGAAGTAGCTCACTAAATAAAATGCATACAGGGGATATGTTGGAACCAGGGTAAAGCAACCAGACGAAATTGCAGAAGAGATCTGTAGGGAATGTAAAAACATGAGAAACTGCTTTTTCTGATTATTGCAAATGCAACATACAACAGAAACCCTCTCTTTGCTTCTAATTCCAGCAATAGAAGTTACTGTTAGAGAGGTAGTTTGTTAAATTCTCATATCATGAATAGGGTTATGATCTGGCCCAGTAGCCTGACCCTGGGAAAGCTCAGTCTTGGGTCCGTAGTTCCTAGGGATTAAAATGGTGCCCAGATGGAAAGTAGTGTTGAAATGTTCACCGTGTTAAAATGTTCATCAGTAACAAACTCCACACAGTCTGAGGAATGTGATTGTACCTACCTCAGTGGTATGACTGAGGAAGGCAGCATTCCAGGGCAGGAATTCAGTGTGGCTGGAAGGGTCACCTGTTGCATTGTGAGCTGTTGCTGTTACTCTGCTAATGATGTAGTAACAGCTAATGATGCAAGTAATAGCTAAGTAGAGACGTAAAAAATGAGAGGGGAACCCTGAACTGAGGTAGTTTACTCAGCAAAGACTGAAACACAGACCTGTCAATGAGCTCTCAGCTATCACCAGGCTGTTTGGGATTTTATTTCTGAGAATTGTTCTGAACATAAGTTCATCTCCTTCATTTTTCAGCTCCGAGCCACCGTCCTTAGCAAAGGCAGTACCTGGCAGCTGGTCCATAAGCATTCTTACGGAGTAGCGACGATTGCGTGGCCAGTGGTGCCACCTGGCTGCAGGGGAATGCTCACGAGCCAGTCAGCCTGCACCGACCTTCCTAAAACATCTAGCTGTTATTCCTTCTACTGGAAAGCAGGTTTGTTTTCACTCGAGGCATAAGATAAAAGGCCAGTGTTTCTGTGCAAGTTGTGTTTTACTGTACTTTCAACTCGTTCTTGCTTTATTCATCCTGCTTCTTGCCTTTCTTCAGATTTTATTCAGTTCTGATTTCAGTCAGATAACCCTGTGATTGCCTCTAATCCTCCTTCTACCAGTGATGGAAATATTCCCCCTCTCCCCTCACCACCTGCACATTATCAGCCAGCTTTGTGCTCCCTTTAACCTTTTTGGTGATAAATATTAGTACTAATTTCACAAAACAGACATGAGATCCTGTATGGCAGGTTCCAGCAGCTTTAGAAAAGAGAAATTACCAGTCCCATTCCGCAGGCAGTCTAGGTAGCTTTGGATTTCATCAACAGCACAACAGTACCCACTGCATTTGTCCCCTCTCTGATGTCCCAATAAACTGACAATAAAGAAGATATTGGCTATGCAAATTGTAGTGTTTCTTTACCATTATTCATTTAAAAAAAAAAAAAAAAGAAACAGAAAAAAGTGAAATCATTTGGACAATAAGAAAACCTTTTCATGCAGATGAGGATTGTTCCTCACAAATGTTTCAGTAGAGGATTTCATTGTGAAAGTGATCACTTCCCAGCAGACTCCATAAGCCACAGAAGACCTCCTGGATCTTCACATCATCTATGGATGCAGACTATAAAGTCATCCAGCACCTGTGCAAACACAAGTAATATTACATAGGCAGTGTGCCCTCCATAACATTCACTGTACTGGGCTCTGTGCAAAGGACACACATCTTTCCAAGGGGAACCAGTGCAGTGGTGTTCAGTGAAGACAATGTACCTAAGCTGTGAAAAACTAGCATGAATTGATTTTGGGTCTTACAACAGCAAAGAGTGGCCAAGTTTCTGCCATGGCTCATTTGTCCTGAGGTACTCTGAGCTGCCAACCATCTGGCCATGGGGGAATATACCGTGTTCTGAGTCATATATGGCAGATGAGAAATACCTTAACTCAGTTGGTGCTCATTAGTCACTCATTATTCCTACTGCCTATTCCAGGAACCAGTCTATGCTTGCAGAATATGGTCCATGCATCTGCCATGGTGTGTGAAATGCAGCCAAAAAGCCAAGGACTGTGCTTGACAATCAGGAAAGGATCCACAAGGAAGGGGCTGATGGGCTCTCCCTGAAAAATCCCATGCTATGCAGCATCAGCAGCCAGCTGCTCCAATTTTGCTTGGGGGTTGTCTGGGTCTATGTATTAATTCCTCCAGAGCATGACCAGGCAGATGTGGTGGTGTGATAAAAGAAGGAAATGGATGGCTGAGTTAATGAAAATGACAGACCAACTCAAGTTAGTTGGAAACCAGGACTATGTGGATTTGCTGTTGCTAACACATTTGTCAGAAAACTGAAAACCTCATTTATTTGAAGAGGGTGAATTTGTGCAGACAAGCAGAACTCAGAAAGGAGCTCTGCAATCTGTGCTGTCCAAAACTCCTCTGTGCTAGGAATTCCTGTATATTACAGAGTGTTCATCCTAACCAACTTCTTCAGTAGCAATTCCTGTAATTTCCAGTGCAGATCTCTGCTTGGTTTGCAGTACAGGTGATGAAGCAAAATATTGGTCTGTGACTGAAGATAGGACTGGTGGATCGGCCTTTCACATTGCACCGAAAGCCCGACCTTGATCCCTTGCACTGTGAGACCCTGTTTTCAAGCACTTACAACTTTGCCAAATTATAACCATTTGGAATGAAATTTTCCATGGCAGGTATCTGCCTCAGGCTGAAGTTTTTGGAAAATGTCCACAAACGCAGCCGTTTCCAATAATGAGGGTAAGGAAAAATTCATTGTTTTGTCCAAGTTAGAAAGCAATTGTGACCTTTGCTTTGAAAGGCTCTGGCACCTCTCTTCCTTGGAGAAGGTTGCCTTTCATCAGAGATGTCCCTTTTGCCCTCCTGAAAACCTGCCCAAATTTGACTACATTATATGCCCTTAGGAAGCTGAATTTGCACATGCTTAGGGGTAACTAAGACATTCCTTTCATTTTAGCAATTGAACTCCTGATGTTTTCATCCTCCCTGAGCAGATTCCAAACACAGTTCAAGCAGGACTTCCCTTTCAGTTTCAGCTGCAGGCTTCCATAGCCCAGGACAAGGCCAGGCACCTGAAAGGAAAGTCAGGAGTCTGTCTCTTGCACTTTTGGTGATAGTCATTGGGGTGAGAATATGTGGAGGAGAAAAATTCCTGTATTCAAAGAGCCAGATGTGTGGGTGCGGACAAGGGAGGAAAAACTCAGGAATCCTCCCAGTAAGACAAGGACAAAACCAGGGATGGCACATGGATGTGGAACAGCAGTGTGGGGTGGAAGGCAGGACAAGAGTGATAGGCAGAAGGATGTGGTGGTTGAGGAGAAGGGATAAAATGAAGCAGGAGAGGAGAGGCAGATGCCAAAGAAGTCTTTTCTCACCTGAGAACTGGGTTCCCTGGAATGACAGAGTCCAAGGTCAGAATTTTTGCCTACGTCATCTAATGTGAAATGCAGCCTCAGCCCAGATACCAAAATGAGTATGTATTCTTTCCATTAATCTTCACAGATAGTAAATTTAAAAAGACTAATTTCCTTCATCTCTGAATGATGCTGTGAAAATGAATTATATCTGAGATCTTGACTATAGAATGTCAGGGGAAGAAAAGTGCATTAGAAAATCGATAACTATTTAGGGCAAAGCATGAATAGTAGGACATAATAAAAACGTATTTTATAGCAGAGGACAGGACTGAAATTCCACAGCTAACTTAAATCCCAGTGTTCTCTGTTTGCTGTTGAGATGACAAAGTCAGGTGTTACGCTTGTAATGTTATCTTTTTTTACTGTTTAATTTTCTTGCCAGTGCTGCCATTTTCCATAGGTACTGACTGGCAGTTTCTGTTTCAAAATGCAGAACAAGAAGCATGGATAGCAATACAACATGAGATCTGGTGCTGGGACTTCTTATTCAGAGATGAATAATCTGTGGCACAAATTGTTTGAAATGGTAAGCTAGACTGGACCATACCTTCTGGAAGGCTGACTTGGACTGAAGAAAAGAGATGATTACTCCAAACAAGGAAGAGATCCTGGGAAACTCTCCTCTCTATTGCATTTTCTTCAAATACTTTTTTCATTGACACTTAGAAAGGTACATAAGAGTTGCACATCAATACTCACATCACTAGATTTAAATCACTTCACAGGAGGTTTCATTTCAATGAGAAAATTTCCAGACTTATGCAAACTGAAAAAGCTATGCAAATTCTGACTAGAATTTTCGGAAAAGAATTTTTGACCCATCAATCTATTTGTGCTAACACAAAGAAGCACTACAGCCCTCAGCATGTGTTGGCCTGAAGTTCTTTGTGCTGTATTTGCTGAATGCTTATGACTCTGACATGGTCTCTCTGTACACTGTTTCCTAAAACAGGGACTAGGGATGCTAAGGACATGCCTCAAACTTGTGAGAGCAGGCTGGTGGCAAGAACTTGTTAATATAAGAATGCAGATAGCACAGTTAATGCTTGATACTAAAGGAATTATTTTGTAACAAAAGAAAAACCTGGAGTTTCAGTGTTGTTGGAGTCATGTGAAGGCTACTTCTTCATTGCTTGACTCATCATGGGATGTTCATGTATCCTACCTTAAGCCACTGAGAAGTCTGTCTTGGTGTCTCAAACTTCTTAGCCTAAGAAGTTTCTGTGCAGCCATTCTGCACAATTTGGTTGGTCACTCAAGGTTCCTTTGAAAACCTCCAGGCATCATTAGCAGATATTAATGACTGTTTAACACAGTCATTAATTAATTAATTAATTTAATTAATTAATTAATTTACTAATTCCAAGATGGAATATGTTGCCCTGCATTGAGTGGGTCCAAAATAAGTGAAGGAGTGCTACTGAGCAGCTCAACAGACATGCCTCATTGGCCCTGACATCAGAGAGCCTATCACCGTCTCAGCAAACTGGGTAGGGCAGAGGGATAATCTCCAATTTGTCAAAATATTGATTCAAAGATGCAGAGAAATATGCAGTACTACCCTTGACCATACCACCACAAGGCCAGAGCCATCCCAGAAGACTGCTGTTCTTCCTGAGCTGAGGAAATAACACCTTTTTCTTACATTTATTTTTGGGTTATTTTTGACTGCTTGGGAGGTGCTCAAATATTATGTGATGGGAACTACACAAGCACTGAGACTGAATGGGGACATATTTTTTCATGTGGGAGGTACATCTTATATATACAATAGTGGCAGTAATTACTAGGCAATTTTTACCTTAAACCATCACCACTAAAGCAGTCTTTGTAGCTATTATTTCCCAGGAGGTCTCTAGGCATGGAGGGCTTTCACAGTTGCTTATTTGCATACCACTGGGCAGAGGACATTTGCCATGCTGAATTTATCCTATCCATCAGTCTTTCGACAACTATATGTGCATCTTTTTATCCAGTATACTAACTACAGAAGAGCAACAGGTTGTTTGTTTGGGGTTTTTTTCCTCACTCTCCTCATTCTTCTGGAGTCAGTAAAATTTTTTCAAAGCATCGGAAGCTCAGAAATGCAGGAAACTGCTCACACCACAGTCTGGAGTGTGGGTTCAGCTTGAGTGAATATTCAATTGCTTCTCCAAAGCTTATCCGGCCTAGCCAAAACCTCTTGAATTTACAAAATTGGGCTAGGCATTTTATGAGAACAGGATGTCATACAAGATTTTCAGTGTTTCCTCTGCTAACTAGAAAATACCATGAGATCAGTTTGGAAACCAGAATAACTTATTTTGATTAAAAATCGATCATAATGTTTCCAGATTCTAAAAAGATTCAAAGTGAATTGGCCTGTAGAAATCAATTGGAATTGGAGGAGTATGACTCCTTTTATTTTGCCCTCCTTAATACAGTTTTCTCCAAAATAACTCTACCTTTGGCAGATGTTTCCCATTTCAAACCCAACTCTACCCTTGCTCCAACATTGCCTTGCTGCTGCAGCACCTTCTCTCGAAATAAATTATTACCAAATTGTAAATTCTAAGCCAGCAATTATTCGCCAGAAGGTCAGGCAGATCAAATTACTTCCACATCAGCTCAAAGCTCCTCCATCAAAAACGAGATGAAAGCACTGGTGAGCCTGATCCTCATTCCAGTCCTGCATCCCAGGTTTCAATGACCACCATTTGTTTTCGAGGCTGAGGATGGGCAGTCAGATAGTTTGAAGGGTTTTTCCTGTGGGGCTGATGGTTTGCTTGCTCTTTTGAACACGTAGCTCAAGTCTTTAACATTTGTGCTCATTAGGGTGGCCTGTGCTGTGTTCATAACTGGCTTTACCTCTGCAGCAAAAGCTGAAATGCCATCTCCCAGCAGAGCCTGCATGAATCTGTGCTGAGAGACATAGCTGGCACTCTTTTGTTGAAGAGCAGGCACAGCAGCTACATAACACCACTCATTACATCTTCACCTGGCACACACCACCCAGTCTCCTGGGGAATGTTTCGACAGGAAAGGTTACTTGCAGTTCCTATAAATTTTCCCCAGAAGAGCCTGTTTTCCTGTTGTTGCCTGTAAGAAGGAACAGCTACTCTGGTGACTGCAAACACATGAAATGTCGATGCCAAGTGTGGTGAAGTTCAACCTTCCTGTGACCCACAGAATGGGGCCAGGAAGTCTGCAGTGGCTGCTCATACCTGTTCTGTCTTTCTATTTTCAGTTTGCTTTTATTTGTTTCTCCTCTGGTAAGTACTTTACTTTGATGGCTGAGTTGTGCCTTTAACGACTCAGAAGATGGTCAGGCTCTAATGGTCATCTGCTTTGTACACATCCTGACTGTGGGGGATGACAAAGGTTATCAGAATGGGGCTGCTTTTGCTCCTGCAGTGCCACTTCTGTGTAATGCAAAGGAAAGACACATGGATGCATGTGTCTCTTCTAGTAGGCAGTAGCAGCAGTGTTAGAGCTTTATTCACATTCCAAGGAAAACCAAGTAACTTTGAAGAAGAGAACACAGTGGCTGTGACTAGCTCAGAGAAGAGAGAACAGAGATCTGGCCAGGCCTGGGTTGTATCCACACATCACAGCTAGGAAAGCTGCAGCCCTGCCATGATGAGAAGCAATCACTGGTCACTCAGAACAAGTGTGTAAGAGCTGCTTCAATACCCTGCTCAGAACTAGAGGTTTTTATTTTTAAAAACCTGTTCTATTTCAAAACATGCACAGATTAAAGAATTTGAGAGGGGAAGTCTAGCAGCTGCAAACAGGTGTGGGAGTAAGTTCACTGTCCACTTTAATGGATGCAGTACAGAATAACTATACAAAAGCATTGTAGGTGATTCGCAGTGCTTCTTCCAGTGATTTCATTTATACTGCCTGGCTTTGTAACAGTGATATGTTGAAACCCGAAAGATGTTTGCTCTTTTTTTGCCCTTGGGAAAACACTTTAGTGGGGATGGCGTTTGGCATGGTGTCCTAGTTCAGCAAGCTGGGACCAGTTTATCATTCTGTGTGTATGACCAGAGCTGTGTATTCTAAACCCTCTACATCATTCTCATGAACTGTTAACAATGGACCATTTGCAGCAGCTGCCCAGGACATACCCAAACCCTCAGGCTGAAAGCTGGGTGTTAAAGAAGCCAGTGAGATAGGAGCTGTGATAACTCCCCTCCAGGAAGTCATTAGCATCTTCACACCCAGCCTTAGGGGGTGTGTCTGCTAATGGATCATCAACAATTCCAAAAATACCCCATGACTCACAGAGTTAGATCACCTATTGTGGAACTCCCTGCCCTGGGGGAAGTACTGGGTATTCCAGCCTGAATCTGATATGATCTTGGGGTTTAAAACACTGGGGACCACTCATTGGATCCAGAGTAGGACCAGAACCTCGACAGGACTGTGACCACCACTCTTAGCCAGACTTCCACCGTTATCTGCACCAACAGGTTTTTCCCTTCCTCTTGCTTTGGACTTGGGGGAACCACGTGGGGCTCAGCACAGGGGCTAGCAAACCCCTTTGTGTTTGTGCCCCAGGGGGCTGGGCTATTATTCTAGGTTTTCTGGGTTAAAACCAATTTCTCTTTGTATCTCTGCATTTATTGCAGTATTTTTTATTAAATTGTAACTCTGACTTATAATCTCTTTTGTGGTGGGTTCATTTCTCCTGCCAGTTTACCTTTAAACCAGCACATGTGGTGATTTAAGGTGAACAAGTTGCCCTGGGTTTAATTTCCCAACATATGTAAGTCTTTCTTTCAAGACATCAGAGCTAGCTAGTGATGTGCATATATGTGTATCTGTATTTCTATGAGTATATTAATTTCTTCTGATAAGAAACTAATAAAACAAAAAGGGAAACTCCCTTTAGCCAAAAGGCCAATTGTTTCTCCCAGGGCAATTCGGAGATCAGTGGGGCTGACTCAGTAATTGGATACATAAACTATAACAATAGCATCTTATTGATCTATTTCCACTCACTGAAAACAGGTATTAAATCAGCTTCAACTGGAAATTGACCTTAAGATTTAATGACAAATACAGCTATTCAGCAAAGCAGTGTATTTGTGAGGAGGTTACTGTGCTCCCGGAATGCAAATCAAAATTGACTTTTCTTCAAAAATATCCTCTAAGTCTGGAACACCTACTGAAACCAGTTGCTATTACAGCGAATTTTAAACAGAACAAAATTATATCTGAGAGACTGGACTTTCTGGTCTTACAAATTTGCAACAAAAATGGAGCAACGGAGAGCCTGGTCTGGGGTTTAAATGGCTTGGTTAACCCCTCGTGCTTGAAGCTGAAGAGGTTATAAAGTCATGCAGGTGGTTTATTCAAATTCCTTTCTACTGTCACACCCTGGTATGCCTCAAGCTGTTAAAGAAATACAACATTCCCTGTACATGGTGGTGTCATCACATAGCAAATACTTGCTGACCACAACTGAGTCTTGGGTCAGGTGTGTCTGGCACAGTGGAGTCTTAGCAAAAGATCTGCATTCTTTCTCTTCTGGAAGCCGAGATATGAGTGCTTTAAATAGCTGCTTCTATCCTGCAACGATCCTCTTCAAAGGCAAAGAACTACCTTCCTCCAGTGAAATCTAGGAAGGGAAAAGTCAAAGCTTCTGCAGTCCCAGCTCAAAGCCCATCTGTGAGCTGGGACTGCACAGGGCACCCCAGCAGTAAGTGGAGTTTGAAGGCACAGGGGAGCTATCATAGGGCAGCTGGGATTTCTGCTTAAACAGATTATATTTCTCCTCATTCCAAACTACAGTGGAATAAAAAAAAATCTAAAATGGCCAGAAAATCTCAAACAGAGGGCATGGGAAGAAAAAATTAACCTAGAAGGAGGCTGGACCTGTGTCACCCTCACTGCCAGATATCTGTTCTGTGTCCTTCTCTCCTGCCCACAGCACGATTCACATTTCTGTTTCTCCTTGTCAGAAAACCTTGGTAACCGGCTCCTTGACCAGTTGAAGGATGCAGGTAAAATTTCGGCAAATTGCATTTTTTTTGTGCCCCCAGATGGTACACAAACCTCACGGCTTTTGTGTTAATGTTTAACTGGGACCTTTTCACTGTGAGCTGATTGCTAGCAGGGATTTCACACCCCTGAAAGAATGTTCGAAGCCTACAAAGAAAGACATTGTCTGCTTTGTTTAACAAATTACATTATTTCCCTTCTGCCTAGCAACCCATAACAGGGACAGAGGATTTGTAACAGGGAGCTCGAGAGAGTGAGTAGAACAGAGCAGTTCAAGCTAGGAAATAGATCTCATGCCTTCGTTGCACTTTACAGCTTAGGCAAGAACTTGTAAAAGAACAAAAAAAGCATGGCTCTCTTAATCCAGTAACTGTAAAATAACTCCATAAACTCAGATGCTTACCAATTCATTAGAATTTTAAGAAAATACAGCTTCCAACACTATTTCAAAGTAACATTTTTTAAAAGACTAATTGCTTTATTTTTATTTCCGTGCAGATAGTATCATCCCTTATCATCCCTTAAATTTTCACCAGGGAGAACTGATACAATAAAGTTATAATAATATTAACAATAGCAGTACTAGTAGTAATAATGGCAACAAGAACAATGTTACTGTAAACATTAACAGATCCATCATTCTCTGGCATTTCTCACACTTCTTCATAGTCGTCATTCGCTTTATGTCCCTGATAGGCTGAAACTGAAATGATATATACACTTTGAACCTATTAAATGTATATTATGCTTTGAAGTGATTAGGCTTGTTTACAGCCAAGTCGTATGATTCAGGCTGTGTCATTTATGTAGAGGGTGCAGTGGGATGAGACAAAGAGGCTGGTCAAGGATTAAAACTGTCAGCTTGACCATGCACTCACTTGCAGGTCATGTACATATTGTAGAGTTGGGGAAGAGAAGGCAGGACGTTGCTGTAACGTACATAGACTGGTTTGTCAGTGTAGAATGGCATGATGATTTGATAATGCACTGGTGAGACCAGAAGGCATACAAGGGAATAGCAGGAGCTGGATGCAAGGAACTGCAAGCCAGAGTCAAGGGTGACAACAAGTCCACTGGGGAGGTGACAATAATAACTCCAAGATGAGGCACTGGAACACATAGTCCAGAGAAGTTGTGGATGTCCCATGCCTCTAAGTGTTCAAAGCCAGGTCAGACAGGGCTTTGAGTAACCTGGTCTAGTGGAAGGTGTCCCTGGTCATGGCACAGGGGTTGGAATGAGAAGATCTTTATCTTCCGTTCCAGTCCAAACCAGTCTCTGACTAAAATTGCCAGGCAGGTCCACAGTGGCAAGGCAGAGCTGACGCCAAGCTAAGAAGGCAGATTAGTGGGTTGGGGTGAGGATGAGCAATGTGTAAGGCTGGACACTGGCATTCCCACAACACAGCTCAGAATGGCACCAAGGGCCTGAGCTTGACTGGAGCTGACAGAGTAGAGGAGACTTCAGCCTGGATTCCCCCTGCTCTTTCACATAGATTTTTTTCTCAGAATTCTGATCCCAGGTTGCCCATTTGGATCAGGTGATTTCTGTCCATGAGCCTGGGCAGCCCAAATCCCAGGATATGGGTGACAAGGCTGCAGAGTCCCTGGGTGTTCACAGGCCAGGGGCAACATGCATGACTTGACACCTTTCCAGCTTCTTCCTGGGACAGAAGGAACAGAGAGGTATTGACTATGTTCAGATAGATCTCTTTGACTCTTTAGATTTAAAGACCTCAGAAGAATCTTCTTTCAGGGTTTGAAAAAGCCACATGGAGATGCCACTTCACGTTCCCACACAGGTCACTGCCACCAGATGCTGTGACATATGTGAAACATAGCTCAGCTCAAGGGGAGATCAGGCTATCACTTAGAAGATAAACCCACTGAGGGTTATTAAATACACAGAAAACACAAACAGCTGAATAAATTCCCAAGCTGAAGACAGAGGTTAGGAGGATGCTATTTGCTTTTCCTGGCTTTGCTTTTCACTGTTTATCACAGCCACTGCTGGAGACAGGATACTGAGCTAGAGGAGACCTTAGTCTGACCTGGGACAGCTGCTTTGTTGAAGATCCTAGTCCCACTTAATGATCAATTTTGTCCCCTATAGATCAGGAGTGATTCAGACACCCTATATAGTTATAAAAGAGAGATCAAACTCAGTGAAAGACTTAGACAAAACTCATCTTCCTCTATTTAGAATGTAAAGACCATTCCCTCAGAATCCTGGTGCTGTGTAGGATGAATCTTGGTCTTAATGTTGTTCCAATCTTACTGTAAAAATAAGACAATAAAAAAAAATTTCAAACCCCTTATCCCTTTGAGAATTACAGATGAAAGTTTAAATACCTTATTTTCTCAAATAATTGCAAAACTGGACAACTAATTTGACTCCTTCTGTAAATTATACAGTATCGTAAAAACCTCCTTAGGATATGGTATTTTTTATAAGAATAACCCTTGGATATGCAAGTAAGTAATCCTTTGTACAGACAAATGTTCTATTTTCTTGCACAGCTGATCTGGTCAGAGCAGAATTTTGTCGCAGAGATATGTCTATGCTATAGACATATATTAGGTTATTTCCGGTATATGACAGGCAAGTTCTAAACAGGCATGGCCCTGTGAATAATCAGAGTCCCTTTTGCTGGTGCTGTTTTCTTTTATTGCTCTGCCTGAAAAGACATGTACCTCATTTACCTCTGCCCAAATAAACAAACTTCATTAGGGACAGGCAAAACAAAACCCTAAATAATTAAAAATCTGTCTACAAGTGGCCAAGCATAGCATGTCCCAGCTGGAGCTGTCTGCACCCTGTCAGCCACAAGACATCAGAAGGTGTCTGCAAAACAGCTGGAAAAAAGCAATAGCAGAAACAGGCACTCACAGCAACCTAGAGGAAAGGCAAGAAAATGAGAGAAAATACAATTATTAAGTGAATATTCAAAGCTTGGCCCAGCTTTCATTTAGTTGTAAGTGAAAGCCATTATTGCAATGCAGCACAAGATGGCCTTAAATTTTATTTTCCCAAAACCTACGAAGGTTCCGTGAGACTTTGAGCACTACAATAAAATTTAGAACAAAAAAAAAAAAAATCACTGTTTTCAGGTTCTCTTTTAAGAGCTGGGATCCAGAACTTAGAGTAAGGTCTAGACAAGTAGTACAATCCCAGGTATTTGACAATTAAGCAAAACATTTAATTTTTGTCATTGTTAATGCATCTAATACACAGGGATACACAGTATGCACACATATGCAAAGTAGTGGTGAACTTCATTTTTGTTCCCCACATCACATAGATTCTGTGATTATTTTATCAGCAACATTTGTTTTTCCTTATTTCCATTGTTTAATTGGAACAAAAACAACCTGCAGCCCCATTAGCAAAAAGCATAAATCTCCCAGTTCAGTAATCTGTTCAGTCGAATTGTGTTTGGGCTCTGGGGCTGTATGAGAACTCAGGCAGTCCAGGAAGTGTTTTTAGAGATAAGAGATTTGCAGAGAGAGGAGGGGCAGGGGGTAAAGAGAGTGATTCGTGTGGGATTTCATTTTTTCTGGGGCTCAGAGGGACAACGAGCATGGTGGGGATTGCAAAAAGGGCACCACACAGCCTGGATCCTCTTGGAGAGGTCTCGTCCTGCTCGAGACACCAGGGAGATGGACAGAGTAACAAGCTGAGACGGTTTGGTTCATGTGCATGTCCAAATCCAGGACAAAGGCTCACGGTTCACCTACAGGCAGCCCAAGAGCGGCACTGGAGCGAACATCCCGTCAGGAATGACGGACAGCCACTTAAGGAGACGTGAGAGCACCTTTCACGTTGCCCGGAAAGCTTGTGATGGGAGAGTTAAAGAAACGCATAGTGCATTGCGGCTCACAAACAAAAGCCAAAGTAAACAGAAAGCAATAACAGCCCTCAGAAGTCATCGATTTCCCCTATTCTCACACAGAGTGCTGCAGCGTCAGGAATCTGTGTCCGCAGGCAGCACCAGGAAATCCTGACTCCCGGGATCTAAAGCTCAAAGGGATCATTTACTGCAGCAGATCAGGACACAGGCAGAAGCGCAGCTGGGAATGAGACATGGAGGAACCTCATGCGGACAGAAAAAACGCAATAAAAATGACAGTAAATGAAAGGGCATCGGGCTAATTCCTCTGCTGCTTTCACACTGGGAAAGTGTGCCACAGCTTCAGAGGGCAATGGGTAGAGAGAAATGTGAAATAACATGTTCTGAGAGCTTAAATTCTGGGGTGTTTATTATGCAGTTCCATGCAGCAGAGAAAAGAGGGCTTTTTCTAAGATGCTAAAATAATGAAGGAAAACTTAATATTAAATGTTTATTAATTAATTAAAGGAGTATGCAGCCAAATTAATTTACTTGGGAAGGCTTTTGGAAGTTGCTGAATCCAATGTAAAAAAGGCACAGGAACACAGTGATAGGGTCTGCCTTCCTACTTGCACAGGCTGAGCAAGTAATTTAATTTAATGCAAGTAATACAGGAAGTTTCCTTAACCCAGCCAGGGGACACGTTGTAATCCTGAAAAGGAAGGTGCTGAAGGAGCACAGAAATTGCATTAATTCCTGATTTCATGGTCCCTGTAAAAGTTGTTAAGAACTAGGTAAACAAACTCATTTTCCCAGTAGCATGAATGTAGTGGGAAGTGAAAGGATTAGTTTGATTTAACTTGTGACAGAACAGTTCTAAACCATGTTAAAGGCTTAGGCCATGCAGATGGGGTGTTTTTCAAAGCATATGTCTTTTATCTGCCTCGGCTGTTCAAAGCTGAAGATTTCTAAGGACATTTCAGGGTATCTGCTGCCTGCCTGGAGAAGTAAGCCTGCCTGACACTTTTCAAGAGTGAAGGTTGAAGTTGTAGACCATATAGATTAAAAGAGAGGATATGGAGATGAAATAAGAGTACCAAAGGGCAGTGCAGAACCACTAAGAAGTTCTAGTTTCTTGATCTATGTAACTAAATAGCACAAAATAAATTGCAACATTTCCAGGTTTGGACTTGGACCAAACTCTACTCAGGATGTAAAAGTCTATCCAAGTATTTGGAACAAGCAGCTATCAAACATAGTCCAGAAGAGATAACTAAGGGACAATGATGTTGGAAGCAAAAATTGACAACAGGAAATGCATATTTAAAATGCAGGTGCTGTGTCTGATTGACCAGGGACATAGATTGAGTTGTTACAAAGTCCTTTACTCAGTGTACAGCTGCAGACAAGCTGCTCCTTTTGAGCTGATACCAAACATACTACACTTTTAAATTTAAAGGGACAGGGTTGAAGAGACAGGTTTTCAATTTAAAATGTACTTTTACAAGTGGATCCTTTTGAGGATGGTGCCAAACTTCTTTCAGTGGTGCCCAGCAACAGGACTAGGAGCAATGACCCTAAACTAAAACACAGGAAGTTCCATCTCAACATGAGAAAGAACTTCTTTCCATGGAGGGCAGCAGAGCACTTGGAACAGGCTGCCCAGGGAGGTCATGGAGTCTCCTTCTCTAGACACATTCAAAACCCACCTGGATGCATTCCTCTGTCACCTTGCCTTGGCAGGGGAGCTGCACTAAATTGTCTCCAGGGATTCCTCCTAAATCTAACAATTCTATGAATTCTGCTTTCCCAGTGTTTTCTAACTATAGTTGGTTTCTTTATTTATACACCTCAAATGGAATTGCTGGTCATCCAAGACACCCTCACAAGGTCCACCATGATGATCTCCTGTTCAGTATCTCAGGGCAGAGGTCAATGCTTGTGCAGTGCACAGAGAGGCTGAAGAGGAATGACAGCAATGCCATAGCTCTTCCATGGTACTCAGAATAAAACCAGAGTCTGGCAGCTGAGCGCAGCAGAACAACTTGTTGTTTGTGTGTTGAAGAGCCTCCAGCCTGACTATCCAGTCAGCAATGGACTACTCCTATCCCATCATCCTTCAAACTCCTGTGTTCATTGGCATCCTTGCCTGTTTATTTAGGTGTGACAGGTTTCCGTTGTTATTTGGATCAAACCAGCCTGATTATGTTCATTCCAAGCACTGCTTGTGTGCTGTTTTGTAGACATCTCCTAGGCACACAGGGCACCAAGGAGATTAATAACATTCATCCCAGTGTTTTCCCAGGGGTCGGTGCAAGAAAGAAAGAAATTATATTGACCTTGCAGACTTGACACAGGGATAAGAGGCATTCAGAATGTGAAGGGACTTAAGTCTTAATGCTGCAGAGGGAGAACATTACACATCACAGGATTTCAAGCTGGTTTTCTTTTCTGGACACTCAGCGTTACTCCCTGTAGTGTAAGACCTCAGGGTAGAACTGCTCTGTGCAATTGCAGCCTACAAAGGTGGGTGGTTGAGCTCTGTAGAAAAAGCCTACATGCAATGAGTCTCTTCAGAGTATCCCCTTACCATCTTCTTCAGTGTGCAGACTACCCAGTTCAGCTCATCCTTTATCTCTGCTTGTCACCTGCAACAACATGGGTAGTACCACTCACACACCTTTCTTACTTTGGGATCTCAGTGTTCAAAATCTTGTAGCAAGCATAGTAGGAACAGCCACAACAGATTTTCTGGAGCCAGAAACAACATCACTTCCATGCTCACTAATAAGAACTTGTGTTGGCACTCACAGT
Organism: Hafferia zeledoni; assembly: GCA_035583235.1. Taxonomy (NCBI): domain Eukaryota; kingdom Metazoa; phylum Chordata; class Aves; order Passeriformes; family Thamnophilidae; genus Hafferia; species Hafferia zeledoni. Next base: position 61,380,077 of record JAWWEV010000095.1, read on the forward strand.
AATGTCCAATTTTTATAAAAAAATGTGACATATGGAGGACAGAACAAAAAGAGGAAGATGTAAGTGCAATACTTTAGACGGGTTTCCTTCACTATCAGGACCCTCCAGGAGCTGCTGTATTTCAGGACTAACATTTTACAAGTGCAGTTACGTGTTATTGGGTCCTGACACATGAACATGTTTCACGCTAATGGGGCCCCATCCTCAATCTGTCACTTCATTCCCAAATGCCAAAGGGAGCCAGCCTGCCTGACTCCAAGTGCTACACAGCTCAGTGCTCAGAGAGCTGAGATGGCCCCATGAAGGCCACCTTTAGGGAGTGCCTGAGGGCAAAGTCTGAGTTTTGCACAGCTGTATACCTGGCTCTAGAAGTGACCTGCTGCTGGGGACATGGGAAGACTTGCTGCTTTCCTGCCTCTTGCAGGTGGGGTGTGCAACTGCACAGCAGCCCTGTACCAGTACATCTGTCCACCTGGTGGCCAAGCCACCAGTCCTGTAGAGTCACCTATGGCTTCAGAGACATGGACTTGCAATGATGTGTGCCACCAAGGCCATTTCTAAGCAGTGATTCAGTAACAGCCAAAATCCCTTTTCCTGGCCTGCTTCCCCTTCTCCCACTTCCCTTAAAGACAAATTTGCCTCCTGCACTGGAAGAACTGGAAAGAGATTCCTTCCCATTCCTGAAGTAGAATTCACTGTCTTTCACCATGCTATTCCAGTCCTTGATACCCTCTTGTGCATCCTATTCTCTCTCAGATACCTCCATGTACAGTCAGACACAGCATTCAGGACACGTGGAGATAACAAATACCTGACTTCAATACACAGCCCCATGTTACACCATGATACAGTAGCTGGTATCTCTCTATCTGAGTGATGTTTGTCTCCTCAGCACTTGAAGCCTTGCCAGTCTTGCATCTATGCCTGGCTGCTCAGGCAGCACCTACCCAAGGTTCTTTTTTTTGGCTACTTGGTTTGAATGCTTCATTTTCCAGATGAGAATATACAACCTTGTTCCTTCCCAAGGCCCTAAGCAGCCTGATCTAATGAGATCTGCTTAGAGTGGAGGTTGGAGTAGGTGGCCTTTGGAGATGCCTGCAAACCTAAATCACTCTGTAAATGTAGTAGCTGAAACAAAGATCCAAGAAGACTCGCAGTAAAACAAAGTGGATGATCAAGGATGGGCTTAAATATGCAGCAGAGTGAGGCACCCTTGAAGCCATGAA
>JAWWEV010000095.1:61382553-61397843 GCA_035583235.1 Hafferia zeledoni
ACCACTTGAGAAAGACTTAACATGACATTTAGTGTCAAGAACAGTGAAGACAATCTATGATGAATCTGATGGACTGCACCTGATGGAACCCATCAATACCTGACAGGAAACTGATAAATTAATTTGAAGAAATTTCCTGAGCATGAATGCAGGTGGAATTTGGGAAAAGAAATATAAAACTTTATGTTTAGTAAGGGCAGTTTCCATCATCAGGATGGGTTAGATATTTAAAACTGTGCTTATAAAGAGCAGGGACTTCCCTGCTGTTCCTGAATGAGTGCAAACGAGCAGGTCCACAGAGAAGGAAGAAGCTAATATGTGCTAAACATAGCACAGTCTACCCCATCAACACATGAGAAAATTAGACAGGTAAGGGTAGCGTATTTAAAATAAAGCTGGCAATTCTTTGATATTTTGACCAGCACAGACTAAAGGGTTTTGCTCACCTTCCTTACTAAGTACAAACCCAGGTCTATCATTATCAAGTCTAGAAGAGAAAGAAATATTACTTACATTATATGGTCAGGTAGGGTTCATGCTATTTTTGGATGAAGACAGGGTGCAGAACCCATGAGTGACTTCATTAAGAAAATACAGATTTACAAAAGAATTTACCAACACATAGGCAATAACTGGAAGAGTGCACAGTTACAATTCCAGGGCCAGTTGGGCATGCGACATAGGGAGATTTTATTTGAATGGTTTTGGTTTTCTTTCAAACACGACCTAATTCCACAAATGGAAATCATGTTTATGATCCTTTTCATAAGCCTTTAAAGCCACTTGTTAGTGTTGGACACTAAGCGGGATCTTGGCAAAGAAGTAACAAAAGAAGAAATTTAACAATCAGTAAACCACAAGAACAGAACAAACACATACACCTTTGTGGCAATTATTATCCAGAAAAAGGCAATTTCATATTTAAGGGACAGTACTAGTGAGATCCTTCTATGAAGACAGAAGGTGGAGAGCCACACAGCAGAGAAGACACAAGGGCTATTAATGTATTAGAAACCACACAAGCATCTGTTTAATATCTTTATCGATGATCTGGATGAGGGGATCAAGTACAGCCTCAGCCAGTTCACAGATGACACCAAGCTGGGTGAGAGTGCTGATCTGCTGGAAGGTAGGAAGGCTCTGCAGAGGGATCTGGACAGGCTGGATCGATGGGCTGAGGCCCATTGTGTGAGATTCAACAAGGTCAAGTGCTGAGTCCTGCCCCTGGGTCACAACAACCCTCAGCAGTGCTACAGGTTGAGGGCAGAGTGGCTGGAGAACTGCCCAGCAGTCAAGTATTTGGGGGTACTGATAAACAGTGGCTGAACATGACCCAGAGTGTGCCCAGGTGGCCAAGAAGACCAATGGCACCTATCTTGTGTCAGCAACAGTGTGGCCAGCAGGACCAGGGCAGTGACTCTCCCCCTGTACTCGGCAGTGGTGAGGCTGCACCTCAATTCCTGTGTCCAGTTTTGGGCCCCTCACTACAGAAAAGTCATTGAGGTGCTGAAGTGAGTCCAGAGAAGGGGAATGGAGCTGGAGAAAGGTTTGGACTGCAAGTCTAATGAGGAATGGCTGAGAGAACTGGAATTGTTCAGCCTGGAGAAAAGGAGGTTCAGGGAGGGACCTTATCTCCATGCACCTGAAAGAAGGTTATAGTGAGGTGGGGGTCAGTCTGTTCTCCTAGGTAACAAGAACAAGAGGAATTGGCCTCAAGTTGTGTAAGGGGTTGTTTAGATTTGGTACTAGGAAAAATTTATTCCCCAAAATGGTTGTGAAGCATTGGAACAGCCTCTCCAAAGAAGTGGTATAGTCACCATCCCTGGAGGTATTTAAAAGTCATGTAGATGTGGCATCTGGGGACATGGTTCAGTGCGGTTCTGGGTTAGTAGTTGGATTCGATGATGTTAAAGTTCTTTTCCAGCCTAAATGATTCTGTGACTCTACAAACAAAAATCCCAAGCAGCAACCATCTGCACTGACAGCTATATTAATTCATCTGAACTTGAATGGAGACAGGGGCATCAGACCTTTAACTTCAATTCAAGTTACTTTCCAAAATCAACATTCACCAAACTCTTGTTGAAATGAGCAGGCACCAAGCCAGGATTGCACATTCATACCACTATGTTCAGCTCCTATTGAACAAAAAGAGAATCTGCCATTAGCTGAAATTGAGGCTTTTCACTCACAGCTGATGTCTGGTGAGATGTGGGAATGGTATTTGAAACTTGATGACTCTGAATCTGGTTGATTTATTGTATCATTAACTTATATTTTTCACACTTTTGAGATCTAGTTGTGATAGCTGACAAAAATGTTCTGCTTCCCCATTTCATCTCCGGCTTTTAGATACCCAATTTTACTCCAGTGTAATCATACTATATATTAACTGAGACAGTGTTATGCTTGAAATTTATTCTCGACCTCGACCTTCCCAGGAAAAGCATACAATGGGTTGGTTTCTTCAGTTATTTTTCTACATCAAGCTGCATGAACTGGGAATGGGGCTCTGAAGTCAGGTACCTCTTCACTGTCAGACACCTATTTGGTCATTAGCAAAGCCAGTCTTGTGGAAGTCCCGCTGGCAAGTCTTCCTAGAGGCCTCACAGCACTCAGTTCCCCAAACCCTGTGATTAGTTTTCTGGGTTGCACCTTGACAGTCCTTGTGCCTTGGTTGCTAACACCCCCTCAGCCCTTCCAGAATCCAGGGATCATAAAGAAAGACTACTATGTCAGTCGACCCCAAAGGCCTGGCACGAAGCATCCCAGTCCTTCCAAAGCCTTGCACACAGGGAACCACTATGATGCACATTGTAGTACCCTGTAACACAGAGTATTTTCCATTGCTTTCACAGGATTACAAGAAACTGAAACTCCATTAAAATCTCCAAGTTGAGCCTCCTATTTCTTTATTCTTTTCCTCAAGGGCTCATGTATTTCAATGCATTCTGGTCACAAAGTGTGAGGGACTGGGTTGAGAAAGAGCATGGAAGTGAGGTACTTTCCTCTTTACCCAAAACTACAGCCACATCAAAACATGCTGCATTTTTTACAACACAAATTGCATTTGTCACAACCCAGGCAAAATCTCTTTGCATCCTGCAGTTTCCCCTCCTGATAAGACTGTTCAAAGCTTCTTCACAGCTGTGGCTCAATTTCTCTTGTTCCTCCTCCCTGAGCACTACCACAGGTCTATCTCAGATCATCTCTGGGTCATCACCCCAAGTCCCTTGACTGATAAAGAAGGGCAGATACATTATGCATGGTCTGGACAACTGGCTGACTGTCCTGTGTCTAGATGGAGATGTCCCTGCACAGCCCTCATCTGCTGATTTGCTTTGCTTGGGTAACCTTGTCTCACTCCAAAATAAACAACCCATTCTTCTTTAATATTCACCTGTGGTCCTAGTTTTGCTTCATTTATACCCTTGTTTTTCACTTTGGCCTTTGTCAGTAACTCCATTCTGCATTTATCACATTTCTACACTATTCAACTAAGTGAGTGATCTCCCAATGACTTCTTTCATATCTTTTGTCTGTAGGTTTCACCCACTATTTTTGAATCAGTTTAACCCCAGGTTGGGTTGGTTATATGCTTTTCCTGATGTCTGGCAGTTTCTCTCACTGCTACCCTCTTAGTTCTTGAACAGGCAGGGGTTACCAGTATAGAGGCCATGCTGATGAGAACGCAGCTGTGCTGGGCAGGGCACGTCTCCAGGATGAAGGATCACCCATTGCCTCCCAAAGATTGTGTTCTATGGTGAACTCGCCACCAGCTGCCGCAAGAGAGGAGCCCCAAAGAAGAGATACAAGGACTCCCTGAAACAACACCTCAGCCTTGGCCATATTGACTGCCATCAATGGTCCACTCTGGCCTCCAATAGGGATTCATGGAGACACACCATTCACGACGCTGCTGCTTCCTTTGAGAACGAACGCAGAATCAGTTTCGAGGAAGAAAGACAATGAAGAAAGAACCGTTCCTCACCAATATCGCCAAAGGAGACGTTCTGCTGTGCCTTTTGTGACCAGACTTGCATATCCTATATTGGTCTTTTTAGCCACCAGCACACTTGCAGCAAGCGTGGGTAGAGCCCTTCCCAAATCTTCGTGAAGATTAGCCATGATGATGATGACCCTGTTAGTTACTCTCCAATGCATTCTCCATCCACAGACATTTAGGAAGATGCATAGAAATAAGATTTAGTCTTGGCAACAGTTCTGATCTAAGCAGGAGGCTGTACTAGATCTTTGGCTTACATAGAAGTTTCCACACCACTGTTTCTATAACTCCTTCATGACACAGCACCTTGTAAGGATGCTTCCTGACACATAGCATTTGGAACCTCTGAAATTTTGGAATTTTTGAATTACAACTTTGCATAGCCTCTCTGCTGTGTTAGGTGTACTTGTTCATGCTCACATGAAGACCTGCACAGGAACTAAAATAGTATAAGACTTACACAGAAAAAAACCAAGTTCTATAAAAATTCAGCCACCTCTTTCATTGACAACCTGTCTGCCAGGGAATAGATTTAACAACGCTCCTCCATCACGCGATTCAAAACTTCCAACAGGCTATGTTCTTCCCTGCCACCACATAGGTATTTTGTTGTTGCTTCCAGGCTGGAGAGCCAGTGGAATGCATTCTTGCAAAGCCTAATCTTAAAACCATTGAGATCTGTAGAGTATTGGATCAGTCCTGCATCCTAATTCCAGAAATGGGCAGATGGCAGAGAGCAGAGCATATTCTAAGAGAACATATTGGAATGTCATAAGAAGCAATAATGGATAAAATTTGTTTTCATAGTGAAACATTAATATGCATGACATACACTGCAATTACTCACATTCTTAAAATGAAATGGATAAATGTTTCCAGCAGGCATCATCTTCCAACAATTTTTCAAGTTGATGCCAAAGGAAAAAAAAAAAAAGTAGCTTATAAAAATTCTGTACAGAACATACCAGTATTGTCTCCAAAGCTATCAGACATGTTTTCATGAAAATTAAAGTCAGGTTAAAAGAAAGGCATCCAAAATATATTTTTTCTAAGGGTGGAGATAAGTAAGGGAATCACGTAAGACCACTTTCACCTAAGATATTCTGTTTCCATTAGAGATGGGCTGTGGGTAAGTTTGTGTTTCAAACCATATTTATCTGTACTTACAATTCTAATTTAGCTTAGTCCACGTTCAGATCTGATCAAATGTCCCACTAGATGTGTCTCCCAAATGGATGAATGCTTGCAGTGGAGTGAAAACTCTGAATGATCTATCCTGTTGGTGTAGTTGGTACCACCAAAATCTGTCCACATTCAGATAAGGTTCTTACCTTCCAGGTTTACAGAACCAAATGCAAAAAAGCTAAATATATATGTGTATTTATATTACATATATGGAACTTGAAGCCATCCCAAATGCTGTCTAGTCCATTAGTCTCCCCATCTTTTCAGGTTCCTTTATCTATCTCTTCAGCTCTTTGCAAGTAGTTTTAGAAATGCCCTCCAACCTTTCTGCTTTAAGAGGCTTGTGCCAACTTTACACTGAAATAAACTGTTGTTATTGCCCCACCTCTGCATCTGTTCACTTTCTCTGTCTAACCAAAATGTTATTATTTCTTGTTTGTCTATAAAATGTGTGGCACGTGCTAGACACTAACACAAATTAATAATAATGTTCCGTTTGCAGGCTGGGATCATACGTAGGTGTTACAAGTGAAAACAAGTCTTTAGCTATTGCCCACTTTACTGCGTCTATTTCTGAGCAACCACAGTGATTTCAAATGGCACCTTGGCATATCACAAATGCCTGGACCAGGAACCTTCAAAATGTGGGCATGTGGTAAGTGCAGGTAGAGCATGACTGAGCAGCAGTCAGCAGCCAAGATTGAAACAGAGCATGCAACAAGCCAGCTGCTTTGGATGCACATACAGCCATGAAAAACGAAGCAGTGGAGTCCAAGCTCTGAACCTGAGGGGGTCTTGGGAAACTGGAGACTGCAGGGCTTGCTTCAGTTTTGACTCTTGAGTTCATGCATACAAAGTGTTCACAGATTTTTTGTTATGCTCATTTTTCATATTTTTTCAAGACTTCTGCTTGAAGCTGGTAATGTTTTGCTTATTTCAACCATTGCTTTTCCTCTCCCGGCTGCTGTATTACCTTGTGTATTTTTTCAGAAAAGGTTTCCTCTCCTTTTCTGTCTTTTCCTCTTACATATTCTTCATTTTTTCAGTTGTCCCATCAGAGATACCAGTGGTGGCTGCTACCTATTGATTACAGCAATAACACTTTGCTTGCCTACACTTCTAGTTGGATACAAGTAAATACCACGAAATTAAACAATCTTTGCTCCACCAACTGCTCTGTTTCATGTAAAAGACGTGGACACTGAAATGGCTGCAGTTTCAATTGCTTTGTCTTACATTTCTTCCCCTGAGTGAGCATTCTCGTGGGTAGCAGCAGGTTTGCAGCTCACCACATAGATCAAGAGTAAGTGATCTAGGACAGATACAGTGAGACTTCTGGTTGTGTCACACCCAAATGAATACTGAAACTACCCACATGTGTCCCACACAGGACCTTGCATCATACTTCAAATCTTATTTAGGAGAAATTAGTACATTAATACATTGCTGGGATCTATAGTTAGAAGGACACACTGGCCATAATACTAAATCATGGCAAAAAACATTATCTCATGCTACAAACAGTTGGGCCAGACAATCTACCAGCCTAATTAGACAATTCTCAATGTGACCAATAATATGCTGGAAATGTCTGAGGAATGAACTGTCTATAATTTTCCTGTTTATAATTTTCCTGTTTATAATTTTCCTTTTCTCACTGTAAAAAATGCTATATAACATTTCTGCATTGTTTTTTGGTGCTGAGATTACTCACTATACACTAAAGTGCCAGGTAAGTAAATGCATGAAATGACTCACTCTGCTTTTATTGCATGTCATCCAGCCATGAAGAGTTAGAGCCATAACATCTCCTTGACATATCCTCTTCATGAACACCAATGGTCTGTGCTGCAGCGGTTCATTTGTAATTGCTCCCAGAAAGAGCAGCAAAATGTTTAGAATCAAGTGGTAATTGACAGTCTCTGCTGAAATCCAGGTTGCTACTTCATCGCTAAAAGATTCTGAGATAACTTCAGAGAAGGCATGCAATAAAGCTAAGAACCCTTTTTAGGCACTTACAGTCACCCCATTTCTGTGTCATCTCCTGGATTCTTAACTCTTCTTCCCTCCATATTTTTTCCTTTATGCAGTTCAAAATTCTTCAGACAGGGACTGTCTTTTTTTTCATGTAAAGAATGTACCTACTGTGCCCTTAATCCTCCAGCCTGAGGCCCCTAGACATAAAGAAATAAAAATATTATTACTAAGAATAGAAAAATGAGTTATCCTTAGAAATCTCATTAATTCCATATGCCCCACTGTGTGTCCTGTTTTTGTCCCCTACTTTTGACCAATGACTGGGTATATGAAAGAAGATGCTTGATTCAGAGTTACCCTGCAGAGACTGGTTTGCTATTCTAGCCAAGTTCTGGGAATAACAGTACATTTTTCATCTTGGAGAAACAAGATACAATAATAAAGAATATTAATCAAATACTGTATTGTGTTCTCATGTTTGGTGAGCCTGAAACTATTTTCCACACTAAAGGAAAATAAATAATTAATAAAGAAAGCTTTTCTGCAAGGGAACACAAGCTGAAAAACATCCTATAAAGTTACAAAGAAACATTCAGTGTGTTTTCATAATAGCCCATTAAATGCTTATAAATATTGTTCATTTTCAGTACCATGGACCTCTGAACATGCAAGAGGTGACAACGCAGTGTCTGATTCATTTTTATAGATATTTTTCTCACAGACCATGGTTTCATATCCATCAAAGCACACCACATGCCAATTTTTCTGTCATAACAGCCAAATGCCATCTCAGCTGAAGCAAAGTGTCCCATAAAGACTGGAATGTATCACTCAACTCAAAAAAATAAAATATTTTAATTCCACTGTGTTCAGTGTTTTTGAAAGGAAAAGCATCACATTTTAAAGCATTCAATACACGCAGGAAGCATACTTCAGGATGCCTCTCCTGGTGTTTTTCTTCCCTTTCTGCACTGCAGACAACCCCATGTTGTTATTTCCCCTTTTTTCATGTCCTAAGTGTATTTTCCCATCTCTACATACATTCCAGCACAATGGGAAAAATATTTTCTCCTATGCTGTGTATAGTAATTTCCTCTGAAATGCCCCTGTGCTGGTGAAAAATAGCCTGTGTCTGCCTGCCAGCACGGAGTCCCATTTTCCAGTAGTCATGTGCAGCTGACAGAGACCTGCTTGAATCACAGACCATTCATCCATCAGGAAAACTGGTGTTGTCAATGGGAAAGTAGCCTCCAGATTGCCACAAGTAAGCACAGAGGAGCCCTTGTCTCCCATCCCAGCCAGAGGGGAAACAGCAGGTTCTGATGTTACAGCTTCTGATGACACCACACCCTGGTTACACAGCTCAGTCTTCTCTCTTCGCCCAAGCTTGGTTCAATTAGACATCTACATGTGACAGTACACAACTGACTTCTAGTCAGGTTGAGCCCCAAAACATCAGACCTTTTGGGTCTTATTTTTAAGGACCCTTAAAAGGCTAACTCTGGATCTGATGTGCTTCATCTTTTGATACATTAAGCACTTCCTCATTGAGCAACGTTAGATGGATCCAAATTGGTTAGTTTATTTATTATTTGATCTCCCAAACAAGAGCAGAACCACTCTCCAGGGTTTTACAGCACACTATAGTGAACAGCTACATGTAATTAACTGCTGCACAAAATTCAGGGCAATGGATTACCATCTCCTAGATCTCAGCTTTTCCTTCTTGTGTCTCTGTACTAGTCATCTGGCACAGGCTGCAAGGAAAAGAATTTTGTGTTGCATGATGCATTTCTGCCGTATTTTGCTCATAGGTTCTCAACAGTTCATTAAATTCTGTAGAATTCCCTAATTTCCTGCTTTTATTTGTCCTTTGCTGCATGACAGCAGAACATGTAGTGAAGAGATTCAGCAGCATGCTTAACTTCAGCCTGCTCTTCACCTGGGCCGTCCTGAAGTGCTGGGGTAAACCCTTACTTGGAGAGCAGGAGTGACCATTAACATAAAGTGGCAGACAAACTGAAGTAGAAATAGAATTATAAAGTAATAGGTCATTATAATCTCATATAGACTGCATAGAGTAGCAGATTTATCAAAATATCAAAGGAACTGTAGCCCTTGCATTAATCACTAAAGTGAGTAGCAAATTACCTACCATGGGATTGCTACTAAATTACCTGTTGAGGAATTGGTGGCTTTCCCGGGACATCTTCTCAAATCCCATCTAAGTTACAAGACACTCAGTCTCTGACCTCCCTCACACAAGTTCAGGTAGGCCATTGGGCTGTGCAGGCTGTTCTGGTGGCCCTTCAGTGAGGAAGGACAGGACAGCTCTGGGGCTTGAAATACTAATGAAGAACAAAGGCACCTTGCTTGTGTGGTGATTAATAATATTCTGTGTCAGAACTGAGGACAGGAATTGCGGCAGGTTGGTTTTCACTGTAAGTTTAAACTGCTTTAGCTGGCAAGTTATAGGACAGAGACACAACCTTGAAGGGTAAGCAAGCTCTGCATTGATCCAAAGTTGCAGGCAGTTTTAATTATAACAAGAGCTGTGCTAGTGCAACTTCACAGATCCAGTAAAATCCCCACTATCTAACTGAGTTTGGATTGAGGGAGATGCCAGAACAAGGCAATCACCTTCAATTGTTGCTAAGAAACAACTTGCCTCTCCAAAACCTGTGCAGTAGCTGGACTTCAGGACTCAGATCTGCATCTGAGCTAACTTGCTATTTGGCAGGAATTACTGGAAAAAAATAGAACACAAAGACTGCAACACAGAACAACATACATTTTGGCAAATCCTTCTTAACTAAGCATGCCTAGGTCTGCAGACAGTGGGCCCTCCGTGGCCAGTGGACGTCTTGGAGAGTTGGAGCGTGCACCCGGAGAAGCCCCAGCCTGCTCCCTGCATTAGGAGAGATTCAATCAGTCGGCACTTGGAAATAACAACAATGGAGAAGCAGCTGGAAACACAGGTGCAGAATGAGGGATGACAGGAGCTCCCACCGCAGCCATAAATCTGGGAGAGAAGTTCTTCCCATCCCTAAAACTGACTTTCCCTAATATGACTCAAGCCAGGCTTGAGTTGTTCATAGACAGGGAACATGGTGGGAGCTGCCTGGCACACTGAAAGAGAGAACAAGGAAAAGATTTGTGAAGATGCAGTTTTCTAGGCAAGCTTCTGGTGCTTTTCAATTCTCCTCCCAAATACCATTCCTTTGTCTCTACTTTCCTTCACTCTCTCCTTCCACCTCTTTAGTAGCAAGAGACACTAAAGTGAGAACAGCAGACGTTGGTGGGAGAGCTGCTGCCTGACTTTTCCTACAGGAATGTGTTCCACTAAAATGATATTTCATCAACTGCTCCAGTTTCTTCTTTTGCTGAATTTGAAGACATGAAGGAGGACCTTTCTCCACTCACCATCACTGAGCAGGAAAGAGAAGGGATAGCAAGGGAAAGCAAAGCAAGCTGAACACTGCACATGCAATCTCAACTGTGAAATTTATTTGCACGGTTTAGAGTGTCAGGCGATTTCAAAGCCACCAGTTTCTGCATCTCTGCACACTCTGGGATCACAGCCACCAGCACAGGGCAGCTCCCCCTGCTCAGGACAGAGCATCACTGCTGCATCAACTGCTCATGTCAGGACACCTGCAAGGGTGTCTGCAAATTCATGGCAGTTGCTGGCAATGGTTTCACTGTGTCTCTGCAGCTGGCAGGCTTATCCAGAATTGCTGTGCACTTATTTCTAATCTCATCTAACTCGTCTGCCCCTCTCCAAGTGTGGTAGCCGATGCAGGACTGAGTGGCGGAGGGTGCATTGAAACATGTCTTAGTTTTTTGGTTTCTTGGGCATAGAGACTGAAGATCTTGCTGGAGCATTTATGTTTTGGCCACAAACTTTGGGTCTTGCATGAGTACAGATTTGAGATGTGACAAAGGCACACACCTGAATGTCAGAGTTCAGAAGTGTATCTGTCTTCCCTGGGCCAAACATAACCTGAAAGTCTGGTCTCCCATGAAAAACCAGGAAAGATACTGAAGCCTGGCCTCAGGAATAAAAGGAAGAAGCTTGCAAATTAAACCTGTTTTGCTTTCTTGCATGGGAATGCAGTGAAATTCCAATGTATTAGCTCTAGTCCCATCTACACAGCAATGCTACAGACTAAGGAAAGCCAAGAAAATGCTCTAAGTCACAGTGATATCAGTTTGAAGTTTAGTATGTACATTACTCTGACAACTGAGATTACTTAGTATTTCAATTACAGTAGCCGTGGTCCAATGATGACTCTCCTCTCTCAACAGTGTTAGCATGTATATGGTAACAAAGTACATTTTGTAGCAGGTTCATATATGTAAAGTAGTTCATATGCTGGGCCTGGAAGTTAGATCAAGCATGGTACCAAGCATCAAAAAGCTATAGTCTCTCTTAAGTGTAAGTTCAATAGGAAGAATAAAATGATGTTTTGGAGGCAGCTTGGTAAAGCATGAAAGGCATTACAAAGGAAAACAGTATTCAGGTCCCCATTAGTGAGGAGTTACTCTATCTTAGCACTGGTGTTCTCTGAACAATGGGATATGTGTCCCATTGCTAGTTATTTCCATATCAGACAGGCACAATACAGCCACTATTTCAGAAAGGATAAAGTTTGATCATATAAATATGAGCCAAAGAAAAATGTTTGCATAAATTTGACTTCTGATTATGTCTCAGATTCCAAAATAAAAATCCATCTTGAGTCTTTTCAGCTAGGGAAAATTAAAAACTAACATAGTCTGGACACAGTTAAAGTTCAGTGCAACCTTGGCTAAAGAAAGCTGAAAGCCACTAAAACAACGTTTCAGACAACCTTGTACCCTTGCAAACATTTTTCCAAAGAGCCTGGTTTACTGTGCCCAAAGCAGCACTGAAGTCCAGAGAAAATAAAGTAATAACCCACGTGAGACACCATCAGTCACTGACTCCAGAAGATTCATGTAGCCCATAGAGATTAACCTAAAAACTGCTGCAATTGAGTAAACAAGGTCTTGTTTCAAGAGTGTTTTTGACTGGAATATCTCATCAGACACTGGCTTTGGCCTTTCCCCTTGGAACTGCAGTAGATTTTTGGTTTCTTTGCTTATGTAAAGCAACAGGCTGAAATAGAACCTGTTTTCAAAGTAACATAACACTTGTTGCCAGAAGATGAACAAACAGCTCTGATTGCTGAGGAGCTGTTGCAGCAATGCAGTGTGAGTCATTTAGGTGGTGAGGAATTGAGTGTATTCAATGCTGCACTCCTGTGTGCTGAGTTTGCTGATTTATTAAGGAATAATATTATGAACATCAACCGGAAATCAAGCAATTGCAGATTCATTTTTAGCAATGAGAAAAGCAGCTCTGATCCCATAATTTTTACTGTGGAATAAATTAAAATTAATTGCCTTTCTTTGAAGAGCAATAAGTAGGATAAATCTGTTCACTGGGGTACACACTCTAGACATAAAAAGCTGCCAAAGACTGTTCCTGATTCCTGTTTGCAATGAACCAGCCTTAAGCAGCCCAGATCTAGCAGGTAAAAAAAGTAAAACTAATCATACTTGAATCAGTTACTTCACCAAATGCAATAGCAATGAGGGCTGTGATATTCAAACCAGACTATGACTTGGACACTGCTTTCCCAGTGAATGCCAGAAGGATTAGGTAAAAAGGATCCTGTGATAAGAGAGATGAAGATTAGCATTTTAACCTCTGTGAAATATCTGATTCACTCAAGACCACCCTCTTGAAACAGGGTGTTATGAGGCTCATATTACACCAAGTAATTTGACTGAAAGAATGGTTGTTTTGTTTCTCATCCTCACTTGTGGTCATGAGCAGGTTCCCACCATCCAAGGTGTGCTGGAGGTCACTTACCAACTGCATGCAAGAGGCAATAAAAGAAAGCACTCTATTAATTCTCCGGAGTTTTTTGTATTTCATAAATACATGACCAAAGATTGTGAGATGTCCAGATGCACATTTTTGTGGAGACAACAGAACTTCAGTCAAATATAAACAGTCAAAAGGCTTCACTTTCAGGTTATCTTGTTCCCTCTAAAGGCTTTTAGTCCCTTAAATATTCAAAATATGCTATGATAAAATCGGATTTTACCCCTGCTTCTATTCTTTAAACTGGTTGAACTTCAGGGTGTAGTTTCATGGTCAGATATAGCCAAACTATGCCTACACCATTACAAACAAGGAGTGATATCACTCTCTACCCTATGCCCAGGTACAAGCTCCTGCTCTTTCCTCCCATGGGTTCAGCTTCCATACCTGGATAGACAGGTAGATACACACTGAAATAATCTAAAGATTAACCCATCCCACTCCCAAAAACTACAATCAAAGAAGTCAGCTGAATCTGATCTTAACCCATCATCCTTTTATTGTCTCTGGATCACCCATGCAGTCTCTGGGTCACCTGGGAGCCCACTATTGATCCTACCAGAGGAGGCACATAGTGCTTTGGGACCAGAACCCCCAGAGAGGCACAGACAAGGTCAGAGAAGAAGGGAAAGTGAGCAACAATATTTAGCACACCAGACCAGTAAGTTAAGAAGAGAAAAGAATGAGAAATCAAGATAGAAAACAAAAGCAGTGCAAGAGACAGAGAGAATAGGTGAGGGCAGGAACACAATGATAAAGGGAAATAATTTTCTATAAGGAAGCATATAGAGAGCTATGCATTGCATGAACAGAAACACAGTTTGTTGAATGCATGAGAAACAGAAATGAAGAAAAGCTGTCAGCAAAGCTCCTCAGAAGAGATGAGGAAGAATCAGAGAAAGACATTTACACCAGATACATTTTACTAGTCAATAAAAGAAATGAGAATATGTTAAGCATTACTCAGTTAGAGTAACGCACTTAATACCTGTTAAATTTACTTACAGAAGAATTATACTCTCTGTGCTCCTTCAAAAAAATACATTAACATACAATATGTATAGCTTAATACTTAAATTTTCCGTTTTGCCATGAAGAGTAGATATCACCAATTCCGGGTATCTTGCCAATGAAGATTATGGTGTGACCAAGTCAGTAAGACTGAAATCAATATGATTTTTGCTGATGAATACTCCTCATTGTTTGACTCTTTGCTTTTGAAGACTGATGCCCAACAATATCTACTTAAGAAATATGGAAATATAAATAAACTGATGACGGAAGAAGAGGTTTTACCTCCAGTTTGACCTCATTTTAGGGACAAAGACAAAATAATTTGTATTATTCAGACATAATAAAGATACTACTACTTAAGACTAAATTCTTTCTCTTTTTCACTTAACTTCAAGCCCAACATTTGTAACAAGTAACTTTAAAGCTAAGAAAGCAGTTCTCTTAACCAGCACATTTGAGAGTGAAAGATGTTGGCAAATTGTATCTCCTGTGGGAAATAGAGGTTAGAAGGGTTGAAGAAAAATTAAAAAGAGATCTCAGCTAGGTCTTGGAAGAAAGATTTTTTTGTTGTTTGTTTATTTCCCCTATGGACAGCCTTGTTTGTACTCTATCATTCTGTGTGATACTGTGATGAAAGGGAACATAGTGTATGTTCAATGACATACAAATCTGGAAGAGAACAGACTGTGCCATTGTCACACTAAAGTCTGCTTTGCCTGAAAAACAATCAGTCATTTTTGAAGATGTCACAAGGCCTCCTTATCACTTTCATTAATGAAGTTACTTATTCCTGAATCAGAACATACTATTTCATTCTAACCATGAAATTACTCTTTGCCATACCAGTTTGGACAGGCTTGCAGTCAGTGTTTATTTCTGGTGCCAGGAAGTTCCCAGCCTGGGTCTATATGTTGACCTCTATTCAGAGAACCAATCAGGTTGGAAAAGACCTCCAAGATCAAGTCCAACCTTTGACTGAACATCACATTGTCAAGTAGACCATGGCACTGAGTGTCACATCCAGTCATTACTTCAACACTACCAGGGACGGTGACCCTACCACCTCCCTAGGCACCCCATTCCAAAGCCTAATTGCCCTTTATGTGAAGAAATTCTTCCTGACATCCAACCTAAATATCCCGTGGCACAGCCTGAGGCCATTTCCTCTCATCCTGTCACTTGTTACCTGTGAGA
>JAWWEV010000095.1:61404730-61440960 GCA_035583235.1 Hafferia zeledoni
ACTTCAGGCCATTCCCTTGACTGCTGTCACTGCTGACCACAGAGAAGAGATCAGTGCCTGCCCCTCCTCTTCCCCTCGCAAGGAAGTTGTAACTGCACTGAGGTCTCTCCTCAGTCTCCTCCAGGCTGAACAGACCAAGTGCCCTCAGCCACTCCTCATTCGTCTTCCTCTCACAGCCCTTCACCATCGTTGTACCCTCCTTTGGACACTCTCTAAGAGCTTTGTATCTTTCTTACATTGCAGTGCCCAAAACTGCACACAATATTCCAGGTGACAATCCTTTTGCTCAAGAATCACTATAACTCCAGTAAACCAGTGTGCTGACTTTGCCTAGGATAGAGATAATTTTCTTTGCAGTGACTCGTATGGGGCTGTGTTTCGGATTTGTGCTGAACACAGTGATGATAACAGAGATGTTTTTGTTGTTGCTGAGCAGGTCTTACACAGAGCCAAGGCCTCTTCTGCTTCTGGTGCTGCCACACTGGTGAGGAAATTGGGGATCCATGGGAGTTTGGGAGGAGGTTGCTGGTTGGGATTAAACCACGACAACCAGTTATCACTCACAAAACAGATGTACTTTGGAGCCCTACAAACAAACAGTACCTCCTGACTATAATTCACCCAGACAGAGGCCTCACCTGGGGCATCCCAACTCCCTTCTGATCCCAACATCCCATCTGCTTCTCCCATGCACATGGTCCTACCACATAAAATGGAGCTTCTTAGTTTTACCATACCTTGGTTCAATATAATGTCTTCCTGAAATACCAGGGAAAGGCACTATGCATCATAACTTCTGAGACACATAAGAAGTATAATAAGAAGTATGAGAAATATAAAGTCAGGGGCTGAGGCACTTTCACGTTGAGGCAATTCCAAGTTCAGACTAGGACAGGGACTCTAAAGGTGTCTCATCTTTTGAAAAATGCTGAAGGGATTCTATCTGCAGACTACCTGCTGAGGCAGGAATTAGATTCATCTATTCTACCTATTTGCCTCCATCTTTCCAACTGACAAACTGATAAAACTAAAAAAATATACTGAAATGTACTACATCTTACCAAAATTGACAGATTATGCATTTTTCTTCATTTGATTTGTCAGAATAGAACAAATTGTAACACAAGCTCTGCCATTTTTCAGTGCTAAGATTTTTATTCTCTCTTCTCCTCCCAAAACAACAACATGAATTACATTGAAAAACTGTATTTCTTTTTTTTTAATTACTTCTGGGCTGAGACCAAGTTTCTAAGTGGAAGCAAATTTTTATGTCCAAGTTATAATCTCTGAAAAACAACTTATAATGAGAATGCTGACACAATTTTAAGTGGAGTGACATGAATGGCGCCAATATAATGTAGTCAAAACATTTGGGAAATAAAGTATTTTGTTCCAGAAGGATATGAAATTCCCAATTCAGAATAAAGTATACGTCTGGTATTTACTGGATTCTACCAAATACAACAATTTTGCAAAACATGCAAGGGCTTCAGGGAGTATAGGATTCAATCACAATTCAAACCTCTTCATCTTGGATACATTTGAGACAAAGGGATTCATGAGCCACAGGGGCTAACTTCTTTCCCTCCTCCAGAAAGTGAAGTGGGATTTATCCCAAGTGAATCATGGTAATAGATAAAATAGGAGTTCAGCAAAAGATCTGCCTAGCAATCCAAAAGCCCACAGAAAATCAAAAATGTTATGAACTACCTAAAATTATGAACTGTGTAGTAACTAGGTAGCATGGGAACAATAATAATACACCAAAAAGGAAGAGAATAGGAGTTTATATGTCCTTTGTGGTCAGCAGAGGTAGTTTCAATGCTGACATGTAGCAGAGCCTGAAAAGAGCTATTATCATGTTATTCTTTATTAGTTATTTAGCACTGACATTTTATTTGGTTCTTCACAAGAGAGCCCTTGTCCTATTGGATTTACAGTTGCAGGCCTTCTGCCATTTGTTCCAGCCAACTCTTAACTCCTCTCAAACTTCTATTGTCAAGATGGATAAAGAGATCTGCCAAGACAAACCCAATGACTGCACAAAAAACCCACATTGAAGCAATGATACAAGGCTTGCCATACAGAAAGAGTTAACTGAACTTTTATAAATTACTTACTGTGGGAAATAGAGAAAAAGGAAATGTTTAAAAGTGATGTGAACGGGAAGAGATGGATTAGTGAAACAATGGATTAGTCCTCTCTTGAGGACAAGAACATTGGCACAGAGAACTGTGGACAACACTTGAGATTTACCCAGGAAATAGGAAGGAATAGCCAGCAAAAGCAAAAGGAGCAAGACAGGATGGAAATTGAGTCTTGTACAGGACAGGTAGATATTGTGCCTCTCAGGCAAAGAAAGCAAACCGAAATTAGGAAAAAATGAGCAACTCACACTTGTCAAAGAGTTGTCCCTTTGCCTTTCCTTCTTCCTGCTCTCTGCTGCAGGGCCTCACTCCCAGTGCTGACACAGGCACTCATCTGATAAGAGAGGGATAATCTTCCCAAAAGAAAACTACTTGCTTGCTTCTGTTGGCTTGCTTTCTACCAAATTAGCCACTTGAAAAGCAATGGGAAGAGGAATGAGACTGTATCTTTTCTGCATCAGTGAGTCACTAAATCGATTTAGCCAACTTTCCCCCTAAATGCAACCATAAGCTGCACACAGAGGTTCTTCACACTTGTTTAGGGGCTCCATGATATAAGAGCATTTTTGCCAGAAGAGAACTGCCTCCCTCACTTCTTTGATGGATTCATGCTTGAATGTAAGCACAATAGAATTTCGAGAGTATTGTGAAATCCCACTTCATTCTCAATTGTTTTAGCAGGTATCCATGTCTTTTTCATGAGGCCTAAAAATGTGGGAAATTATAAGGAAAACTGACCCTGGTATGCTGCTAACAACACAGGTGTCATGAGCATGTCTCAAATATGAAAGCCTGTAGTCTCTTGGTATTAGTTACCAAGTCTCATGCTGTCAGAAATGAACTTCACATCAGCACATTTTAAGCAGGAATGGCCAATTGGTACCTCAGCTGTTAATATTTAAAATAATGCTGACATCTAGTGGCTGACTGCAGTTGCACACATCTGTGCAGGTCTGAAAGCTGTTCATGTGTAAGAGACAAGAGGCTCCAGCTGGGAAGTGTCACATCTCTCCTAGCTGTGCACTATTCAAACAAAGAAAACGCATCCTAGTTCTGCAAAAATCGGAAATTAAATTTAAAAAATAATGTCATGGGAAAAAATTATTATTTCTCTGTTGCAGATGGAAATTACCATGCTTTAAAAGTCAGATGATTAAAAGCTGATGGGGTCAAGACTGCTGCAAGCTGGAGCTGAAGAAAAACAAGGAAGAGTCCAGATCTTTCCAGAAATATCAGATGTTTGAAAATAATGAGATTTGATGATCTGAAGTGAGGCACATCCAATTCCTCCTCACTGTCAGCTAAGAGCCCTCTCTCAGCACATGGCTGCTGGCTGTCTCGGCCCTAGAGCACTGCTGCCCGTGGTCTGACCAGGGAGGAGATTTGCTGGATTGAACTGCCTGAAGTGACCCATATGCAGAGAACATGCCCAGAAGAAGCAGCTGCACATGGAGAGACCCCAAAGGCAGCCAAGAGGAGCCTAAAACATGGCCAGACCAAAGTTTAACAGTGTCTTGAGCTGTCTTATCTGGACAGGTGAGCATTTTGTTGAGAGACCTATAAGCTACAAATCAAATAAAGTTATACAAGGTTGAAGCTCTTTCTAAGAAAGTTCTGCAATGAGAAATTGTACAGATCTCATTTTGGCCCCATACTGCAGTTCTGCTCAATTTAACTGCCAGAAAAGTGGAAAAATCTAAGAGATATATTTCCAATAAATGATTATCATATCCCATACACCCCTCCCTCACTGCATTTACTTCCTGATGCTTCAGAAAGAACAGACCCCTTCCTCACACAGCACACTCAAGATTTTCCAGGATAAGTTAAACATCAGGTCCATGAAGAAAACAGTGAAAAGCTTTATGTACAGCCACATGCTGACTAAACTGTGAGACAGTTCCTTTTCTTCAGAGGTATGCAAAACAGGTCTGAAATCTTCTTACCATATTGGTTGTTAGAAGAGTATGCTCCTACCTCTCACCTGGTGCAGGAGTAAAAACACATAACCCAGAGATGAGCAGGCCGGCCTTCCTCGTGCTCGAAATGCAATTGTGCCATTTTCTAATGACACGAGGTGCGTGTTAATCTGGGAACAAGTCACTGGATTAGAAATTGGACTCCCACCTGGAGTACTGCACATGGCTCAGAGGCCCCCAACATAAGAAGGTGTTGGACCTGTTAGAGTGGATCCAAAGGAAGGACATAAAAATAGTCAGAGAGCTGGAGCACCTCTCCTATGAAGACAGACAGAGTTGGAGTGGTTCAGCCTGAAGAAAAGGCTCCAGGGAGACCTTACAGCACCTTCTAGAATCTAAAGGTCCTACAACTGAGCTGAAAGGGACTTTCTACAAGGGCGTGCAATGACTGGATATTGGGAAGAAATTCTTTACTGCGAGGGTGGTGAGGCACTGGAAGAATTTTTGCCTAGACAAGCTGTGGATGTCCCATCCCTGGCAGTGTTCAAGGCCAGGCTGGATAGGGCTCTGAGCAATCCAGTCTAGAGGAAAGTGTTTCTACCCATAGCAGGTGAATTGGACTTAAGTGACCTTTAGGGTTCCTTTCATCCCAAATCATTCTGTGATCCTATGAAATACAATTCATTCAGCTATTATTCCATCATTTTTTCCCCACTGATGCCATGAGAGACTTTGAGAACAATGACTCAATCCCTGCCTCACCAAGTTCCAAGTACTTACTGAAGATTAGAGTGTCAAGAAATGGAAGAAAACACTCATCCTACAGAAGATTCACTTCTGAGTGCTGCAAGTGCCTCAGCACTACTGGCAAGCAGCAGCATAGAGAACTCAACAGGTTTCATTCACAACTATTTACCATCATTACCCGATGAAGTGACTTTAACTTTTCCACAACACAGTCCTCCATAAAACATGGAGAAGGTTGACCTCTAAAAGATCAAGAAAGTATCTGGAATGTTTAGAAATACTTTCAGATTGAAGGATTCCAACTTAATAATGCAGTGCTATTACAGGCCACACACATGCAGATGGCCAGGTTTTCTACAAGAAGTACTTGCAGTGACCTTCTCTACTCTACAACAGCCAAGTTCTCCAAGCACATGCATTGAGCTTTAGCTGCCACTGGTGACTTACTATGAGAAGCCATTGTCAAGAGGTTAACTAAAAGGATTTTATTAATTATTAAATTATTATAAAATTATAGGTAATAATGATTTAATATAAATTAAATGGTAATCAGCTGGTGAATAAGTGATCGTTGAAGGGTAAATGACGAGTAACTTGACAAAGACTTAATGATTCAGTAATTCAGAAAGCTGTCGAACTATATAACTATTTTAAAACACTTGTAATAATTAAGCTATAGCTGGACATATATAAAGGTTACTAGAACACAATATACTTTTAGGCTGAAAACAACATGCTCCTTACCTTGCTGAAGAGATCAGACACTGGTAAAGGGTCTCTGAGCCCTGAGGAACGATCTGGAGAGGTGAGAAGATCTCACAGGGAGAATGGCAGCAGTGCTCAGGGGGCTTGGGGAGGCCACAGGTACTGACAGGATAAAGCAATGGACTTGCAGTCCAGCCTCGCCTTGGTGTCTGTGCACGTGTCTGGCAGCTTTAGCTTTGGCTAGTCCCAGCTGGGGCTGCTGCTGTTACCTCCTGATGAGACATGGCCCAGGTGCCTCAGTTCCTGGGAAGATGCAGCCTCACATGGTTCTCACGGAGGGCATGGCTGGGCCAGGATCAGCTGGGCTGGGATCAGCCCGGCCGGCAGGTCGGCAATGCCTGAGCCGGAGCTCCACTCACACTGTCAGAGCACAGGAATCCACCACGGAACCATCAGCAAACTTACCAGTGCACACCTATTTTCCACATTAAGCTAAACTTACTACTTCAATACTGCTGCCAGCACAGAATTTACATTTAGTAGTAGCCCCTTACATAGATATTTGCCTCAATATTTGTTAGAGAAAATTTAAGTTATTAAAATGTCATTATCCAGAACAAAAAAAACCCTCACTTGCTCTGAAATATTACATACACTGCTGAGGTTCTGCCAACACTCTTTTGTCACACTCTTTTATAGGAAGATTTTAAATTCAGATCTAGTATACTTTAAATGTGAAAAGCAGTAATTAATTTTCTTCCATTTCCTTACATTTTCCATACATAGTGCATTCAAAAGATACATAATCAAAAAAAATCTGCTTTGAAACAGAACAGTGTTACCCTACCTTGCACAAGGACTGCCATGCTAAATGCTGTACTAATCAATCATGTCTATGGAAATACACCAGCAAGGATTGAAGCTGGAATGTAATCAAATGCAAAACAAACCTGAAAATTATCTATGTATCAATTACAGAATTATAAATTTCTTGACTAGGTGCTAATGTCAATCCTCTTGAAGACAAAACTGCACAAAAAAGAATGTTTAATTAATAAAGCTAAATATCCATGCCAAGTTGACTTCAGTAAATACACCAAAAAACCCTGAAAAAAGTCCATTGTACCCCTCATTAATGCAGCAGAATGGTAATACCAAGGCTTTGGGGCAATACTGACCAAAAGCAGATCAAACTCTTTGCCCAGAGCACACAACAGCCTGTTTATCCAGAAACTTCCACACAAGAAGCAAACAGCTCTCTTCCTTGAGCCAAAGGTGCAACCTCTGGCCGTAGAAGGCTTCAAAGTCCTCACAAAGCTTCACAGGAATTCACCTATTCAGTTAAAATGATTGCTTCAAAGTGCCAAAACACAAGAAACAAGTTAAAAACTACATATGGGTATACATTCACTTAGATTTAAAAATTCTGGGATGCTAACACAGTGTCTATAAAGGTTTCTTTCAACAAAAAACTTCCTATTTTTTTCAAAAATACTTCATAAAAAGGGGCACATCTGATGAACCGGTGTCTGAATAGAAGCAGTTTCAAATTTCAGAGGAGCATATTTAAACAGTTTAGGGGTTATTTTTTGTCTTCAAAAGGAGAAAATACGGTTCCTTGAACATGTCCTGAAAAAGTTCAGAAAAACAACTTATTAATGTCGCAGAGCATTTCCCTCTCCTCACCTTTTCACATGGCATTACAAGCTTGCAGTTGAATAGTACTGACAGACATCTCTCTTTTCAGCACTTGCTCAGACTACAAAGCAGTCTCAGCCAGATAACAATCTAGCAATCCAGCAAAATCTAGTAAAAATGCATCCAAGACCTTTGCAAGTTCATTTTCAAACTCCGAAACTGGAGCATGTTAAAAATAAGCAGTCACAAAGCTCCTTAATCATTAAAACTAAAAAAAAATCTGTTGCCTTCAAAAAAGTTCCATGAAATTAAAATACCAAGGCAAGAACAAATGTACAGAAGTGCAGGCAAATACCCAGATAAATTATTTACAAAAGAATTGTCTCCAAAACACAAGCATTCATTCGCAAACATTGTAACAGATCAGCCACAAATATTCTCTGCATGTTGCTACAAATTGTTTGATTAAGGCACATTACTATTAAATAGTAACATAATAAATGCTGTGTGAAAGTAAGATAATGCACTTTCCCAAGAGTTTCACAGGAATGACTCAATTAGAGTTAGTAGTTCTCCTACTGAAAGGGGACTTATCTCTGAAGAAAATAAAAAGAAAACAAAAATCAGGGTATATGTAGAGACAGGCATACTAATATTGTTCTGAGGCTTTTTTGGACAGGAGGGCAGGCTGCACATCATCATAAATGATACTCATGTACTACAAGCCACTTTAGAAATTTTTCAGGCTACCCATGCAACTGAGTTTTCCTTCCATTAACCAAACCACTGCAAATACAAACACCTTTGCCCATGGTAAGCTGATACCCATTCACATGACAGCTCGGCTCACTCTCACCCCAGTAACAGTCTCACTGGGGTGTTGCCCAAGCTGTTAATAATCACTTCGGGGGGAAAGCATTTGTTCACTGCTTTCACTGCAGATAATAATCCAAGCTAGTATGAAGAAAACTACTTACTTTGGGAAGTATGCATGTCAGCAAGAGTAATCCAACTATTTAAAGTATAGTACACCAGAATGCTCAAATACATACATACATGTGATTGTTAATCGGCTCGCATTAGCAGTACCAGCTCTATCTGCCAACCACCATTAGCCACCCATCTTTGAGATATTCCTTGCCTTGTGGTAGCATGAGTTTAGCTGGAGATGCTTGTGTTCAGAGAGACAGATGGATGCCTCCAGTGAGAATATAAATAATAGAGGAAATACAGAGGGAGCTGCAGCTCTCAGTAAGAGATGAGCAGAGGTACATAAAGCAGAGGAAACAGCATGACCATTTCACGTTGAGACAGCAAGCAACAACCTTCAAAGGTTACATAAAATCAACACCACAAACACACTGCCAAGTTTTATTGCTATATACTCACTTTTAATTTCAAGCTTACTGTTAGGGTCAAGTCAATGTCAAGTTTGTTCTTAATATACCAATGTCATTCACCTCTTCCTCAGAGATACCGTGATATGTTATACGAATAGAACAACTTAGGTCTATTCACTAAGATGAAATGAGCTTTGCTTTCAACACCCTAAAAATTATTGTGGCATATTAGCAGCCTATTAGTGAAAACATAAAGAATTTAAACTCCTAAATTGTGAAACAGTTTTTCTTAGGGTAACAAAAGTTACCAGGTTATGTAAAAGCTTACCTTTTTTTAACTTGAGCAGTTCTCATCAACTCCTGCCCAAGTGAAGTGATAACCAACAGCTGCATACGACCCACGCTGGCCAAGGAGGCATTAAATGATTTAATTAGCCTTATCACATACACCTAGAGATTCCTAGAACAGTATGTTAATTGCACCAGCTTTTGCAGTTCTACAGCAAGCTCCATTCATCTTTAGGATGGAGAGCCCACCTCTCTCCAAAGCATAACAGTGCTTTCAAAAACTTGAGTCCTCAGTCCAGCCTCACTCCCTATCCCATTGGACATCTGATCAATTATGCATATATGGAATGTTAAAAACAAAACAGAAGTACAATGAAAACTGAACTAAGCAGATCTAAAAAAACTTGTAACACTTTTGTTAAATAAAAGTACAATACCAAGGAACAGCTGTCAGATTCTCAACTTTTTAATATCCCCATGACTAATGGCATGTCCTTCTGCTAACAGACTAATGCAATATAAGCTTCCCTGATAAACCACCACCAAGCCAAGGACCATTTACTTCAGCTCCTCAGCAGATAATGTGAGCATTATCTGCTGAGGAGCTGAAGTAAATATAACTGTGAGCAGGGGACACACAGACTTGAGATTCAGGAAGAACACTGGGAATGCTCTCCCATACACAGTCACCAGAGTCACAGTCAAAGAGGAACCCTATCACTAAGGGGGTGGCAGTAAATGAGGACTAGGGAGGACACAATGACTCTCCACGAACCCCATACTCCATTTCTTCCATTTGAGCCACAGTAATTTCTCTTTCTGGGGCTATAAATTACTAAATTACCCAAAATTACTTGAAGAAAAGTCTCCCAGGTTCAAGGCCACCATCAGTTAATCCACTCCCTACAGATCAGTCACCACAAGCACGTGAAAAACAAATATCCTTCCTAAAGAAGCCTGTGCTGACATAACTAACCAATAATAAATGGCTGCGAATCTTTTTTCTACCTAATCTCTTGTTACATTTATATTCAGATCAAAGAGAAACTCCACTGAAAAAAATCATCAGCTATTCTCTTAACAGTCACAACTGATCAGGCACTTTCCTTCTATTTGATGTTTGAAAGTGTGTTTATATCTACTGCTTTCATATTTACATGATACTTACTCTTCCATCCGAGTGAAAAATATCTGTCCCTCTGGACTACACATATCAATCCCCCCCACCCGCAAATGTGGACCAAATATAAGATGATTAAATTTTCAAATTTCAAAATAACAATAGTTGCAATAAACAAACAGCAGGTTCCAAAACATTTCAGTGCAGCTAAATTTCTATTAAAAATAACACTATGGCAACAGAAACTTAATTTATTTCCAAGTGTTCAAACTGTTATTACACATATGCCATTCAACTACTTTTTTATTTGAACATTAAGGTAATTACAGATGGAGGGCTCATATTTCCAGTGGCCTCTCTGCAGCAGATACCACCAGAGCAAAACATGAAACATTCCACATGGCTAACAATATGACATTTGAGTTACTGGAATTACAATCATCTTTTTTTTTTTTTTGCTAACAGATCACATAAGTACATAACTGGGGCATTTCCTTTAACAGAAGTATCAAAATTAGTACTGCATTTGTTTATTTTCAATATGGACATCTCCACACATAAGCAACATGGTACATGACAATTTGATTATCACACATACAGTACTTTGGCAGCTCTGTGACTTGTCCCCCTAAGCTCCACAGTAGGTTTAATTCATAAAACATATTGCTGATATGCCCTGCATAAACACCAAGAATAAAACACACCTTTCTTTTGTCACTTCAATGGGAAAAGGAGCAATGTTTTTATCCCCTATTATATAGCCTTGTCATACATGCACAATTTTCTTCCATGAACATTCCTACATGTATCCTAACTAATATTTTGTCTGCAAGAAAATAACCTTTATTCAAAAAAGATCAGAACTTCTTGTCAAAATAGAAAGACTACAGCCTTGAATGATTACATGACAAATCACTACAGTTCATTTCAAAATACCTTGTCAAATTTTTATCAAGGTTACTCGTATATTACTTACAAGCACATCAGTCACCTTATCAACTCACTCCATTTTGAGTTCATTTGTGAAACTGAATGGTTTATTCAGATACCTACTAATAACTAACAGTTCATGGTTAACAAATACTAATTTCTTTGAACACCTCTACCATTGATTTCCACAAGAGAACTAATAACTGTAATGAACTTTTTCACTTCACTCTCTCCAAATGAATGCTTTTTATTTCACACCTTCCTGAACACAATTATATTGTACTCTGATACACAACTGCCACCCAATGACCTATTACCACAGTAATCTAAGTGAGGACAACATTCCCTCTAATAAAACCATGCACTTTAAAGTAGCTACATGAACGTTTTGAAGTAAAATGGATGAAATCTGATCACAGAATTTCAGAACAAAATTATATAAACATACTGCCATAACAAATATCTAGAACTTGTCTATAGTGATCTGAAGCAATTTATTTCATTCACTCATAATATTTTAGCAGCTATTTAATATTTTTTCTATTTGGTCCAAATAGCCCTACTAGATGTTAACAGTCACTCAGAAAAGAATGTTGTGCCCAAAAATACATCTGCTACCACAAACATGTCTTCACCCTTTTATTCACCCTCAAGTAGTTCTTAAAAATTTACAATTTCCTGAGCTATAAAAAACCAGATCTTTATTTGTAATATGCAACAATGGGTAAGTTAAAAAGCAGGTGAAGGTATGTGACATAATATTTATATAATGTAATTAATTTGATGAAGTCACACTTTCTCACCATTCAATACCCATTTGCATTGAAGTATGAATTCTGTAGCACAGGAACAGCCTGTGTATGGCACTTACAATCATATCTGCAACAATAAGTATATTCAGATGTTCCATAGTTCAAAAAATGTTTATCTATACAGAGTTTAGAAACTACATTTATTTTATCATTGAATGGGGAAATTACAGCCAAACTAATTAAGTTGGACATTGACTACATCTCTACATCTTGAAATGTCCATTTTCATGAAGTCATCTTATCTTCTTCCTTCAAATGAACAACTGAATGAGCTAATGAACTCTTCTTCAATTCTGCTTCCATTTCATCACTGTAGTTATTATGGGCCAAGCTAAGTTTGATCTTTCACCAATAACTTCCATTCTGGTGTGCCCCTCATCTCTCCAACTTCTGTATCGTATTTGTGATTCAGGGTCACCAAGAAGTCCTTCCACTAGGGCAGCATCTGTTCTAGCAGAGCTTCCACAGGGCAGAGGCTTTTCTTACCAGAACAGTACCAGGACTGACCAGCCAGGCTGGCTGGGTGGTGGCCACGGCGTCCCGTGTAAGCTCCCTGTGGGCGCTAAGCGCCTTCTGAGCAGAGACAGAACAGCTGCACACACCTAAGCCCAGAAAGCCACCTGAGTTCAGTGCTCTGGGCAGGCAGTGTGGATGGGGCAGAAACATGAGAGACAGGGATTTTGGCTGCAGCAGGAACCCTGTTTGTTTAACCCATGTTACAGCCTAATTTAAGCATCATTGTTTATGCAACGCTCTCAAATGAACAGAAGTCCTACAAAGACAGGTCAATTGTTCCTTTTCTATAAAATAGCTGGTTAGTGCATGTTCCAGAGGGAATTTAATGCAAACTTCAAAAAAGTACTAATAACCACATTTGGATCTTTTAAATACTGTCTTACTCTGAGGTATATGTCTATTACTGTAAAAGTTTATGCATCACATTTAGAATCCAAGAAAAAAGGTTACTTGCATTTTCTAGGTCAAGCAAGCTACAGAAAAATGGGAAAAGACAGCATGTGTTTTGTGTTCAAGTGTTATCGTTTAGCTTAGTATTTCATGCAAGTAATGCAAAAAAAGCTATATACTCAAGACTGTTTACATCTGCATAAATAGGGTAAATTAGCAAATATGGTATTGAAAATTATCTACAAAAATCTGTTTATTCTAGTATTCACTGTTTGTGCCAAGTCTTAAAGCAGAAAGTTGCAGGGCAATACCAAAGAGAAAGGAACAAAAAAAACCTGAGACATTTTAAGAAGTCTCAGAAAATACATTTGTATTAATTGTAAACTAAACTGAAACTAAACTAAAACCAAAAGCTATTAGGTGGCCTTATCAGCAAACACCTTCAATCAAAAGGCCATAAACAAGTA
Organism: Hafferia zeledoni; assembly: GCA_035583235.1. Taxonomy (NCBI): domain Eukaryota; kingdom Metazoa; phylum Chordata; class Aves; order Passeriformes; family Thamnophilidae; genus Hafferia; species Hafferia zeledoni. Next base: position 61,417,750 of record JAWWEV010000095.1, read on the forward strand.
TGCTTTACATATTACTTGATTTGTTTATTTTACACCAAGTGAAAGCAACACAATTCCTTTTAGTAAAGTATACACAAATAGCCTCACTCAGAATACACTTTTAATGCACATAAAAAAAGTATTCATCTTACAAATTGTTTTGCAATCCAAATATACAATAGCTTGGAAAACAATATTTTAAAAAACTAAAGCCAATGTAAAAAGACTGCTTAATACAACTAAATGATAGAAGTTTTTGTATGGCTCTGTCTTTAGAGTTTTCTTATTGCATCATCAATATCAGAAATCTGTTCCTTCAGCTGATTCCACTGTTCTGGATTTAATGAAATACCTGAAATGCATTAAAAATAAACACTTAGAACAGAAAGAAAATTGTGGTGCAGGATTTTTGTGTAATTACTATAAAAGCTAGTTTCATGCACAAAGTCTACATCATAACTATTAATGCTTGAGCTACTTCAACAACCATTTTAGTTACAAAGTGCAACTGCTCACTCCAAACACTTCAGTTTAGCTCTAGGTTACCTCTAGACAAGTTTCCATTACAAAGAGGACATAACGTAACCAACAATTTTTGCAAGTATTAGGCTAAACACAAGAAGTGAAATACAATTCTGGCCTTGACAGAAGGCAGTACAAAAGCCCTGGGTGAGAAGTAGGAACTCATTCATATTCCAGCTGGCTCTTAAAAGCCATATCTGTGTGGACTGGTCTTCTGTACACTTTCCAAGTATTGTAATTCCAGGGGGTTTTTCCCCCCCTCTATATTTCTTAAAGCACTGTAACACATATTGTAAGTAACCTTTTGGAGAGACTCTATCCCACTTACTAACACTCACAAACCAACACAACAGTTATGTTTTCTGCAAGTTCACTCTAATTTCTGATGATACTCAATCAATAATCATTAAGTACCCCACAAACCATCTCGTCAGTTCTAAATTTGTCCTTATCTTCCTCAAGCTTGAGTCCAGGCACATGTTTCATTTGTGCTTTAGGCTCCTTATTCTTCCACTACTATCTCTCTGCCAACCCTGTAAAGAGTGCAGGCTCTCAGGGCTATTCTCATGCTTTCTCCCACCAAGATTTTGTACTATTTACTCTGCCTCAGTGATCAGCTTTCCTTCATTACTTTCTCCCTGTAGGTGGAGCAGAGTCTGAAAACAGATGAAACTTTCAATTCCATTTTTGGAGCTCATAGCCTTTTTTCCCTTTTACCATCACTGTCTTACTAGAGCACGACCACGTAATTTTCAGCAATGAGTCGTGTGCATGGAGCTTCTCTAAGCAGCTTTCCACCAGCCTTCAGGTGAAGGTCTCATGTGAACACAGGTCAAGTGTGCTGGCCCATTACTAGGGCACCAAGTATCATCAAAACGTCCTTCAGGCACACACCAGACGAACTGCAAAGTTTGGTCCTGCTGTTTGAAACACTCTGACCGTAATTAAAACTGATGGATTTATTTTTCTGTCTTATTATGCTACTTCAACTACTTATACTGGTTTTAGGATAGCTAGGTAAGTGGCTTATGCATGCAATGATGGCTTATGCATGCATCAATGAACTATTAGGCTCACATACTGTATGAGGCTTATTATTACATTTTATGCTAATAATATTCAGAACCATTTGCTACATTGATATACATTTCTACCTACATCATGTAATTTTTGTCACTTGGCCCTTCCATCAAATCACATTGTAGTTTGCCACTCCAAGTGCATATACTATTGAATTCCATCTCAAAACACAGCAGGTTAAAGTCCTTAGAAGTCAGAGTAATCTTTTTAATTAACTAGCAATAACAAATCCAAACCAAGTAATTTTCCTGTACAACACCAGCACACCTGTTCATGCAAAACTGTTCTCAGTGGTTATTTAAGAAATGTTGGAAAAGCTTCTCCAACTTTCCAGATTACTATTCACTGAGTTGCTCCTGAACACACTAGAAGAACATAGCAAATCTTATACTGACTGTACATTAAATGTTTTCAAACTCCAAACTTGGCAACCTCCCAGTACAGGAAGGCCAGAGAGGGACTTTCTGCAATGGCATGAAGTGACAGGGCAAGGGGGAATGGCTTCAAACTGTAAAGAGGGTAGATTTAGATGGGATATTAAGAAGAAATTGTCTGCTGTGAAGGTGGTGAGCACTGAAACAGGTTGACCAGAGAAGTTGTGGATGTCCCATCCCTGTCAGTGTTCAAGGCCAAGCCTCACAGGGCTTTGAGCAATCTGGTCTAGTGGAAGGGACATTGGAACAAGATAGTCTTTAAGGCCCCTTTCAACACAAACCATTCAATGGTTCTATGAATCCCCAAGGCAGAATGTTTCATACTTAGCTCTTTAATCGATGCACTATGAAAACTGATAAAAAGTAGACTTTTCTAAGAGAAGTAACACAACGTTAAGCACAGCACTCCTACTGCAACTGTCCTCACATGCTCATCTGGAGATGGACAAGTTCTGAAAGTGGCTGGCAGTAGAGGCTTGCCATGAAAAGGCAACTATCCAAGCAGCAGCAGTTAAAGGTATAATGGCTTGTGATGTGCTGCAGATGAGAAACCTGGCACCAAAGACTGACCACTTGTGAGACCTTCCCCTCTACTAAAATCTTACTGTAGTTTCTCCAAAGTCAGTCTCATTAAATGTTCTGATTGTTTTCATCAAAAATTTAATAGAAACTGAAGGATGTGGTTGTTTTAACAAAATTAATGTCTTATAAAAATCATTACGTCTCTTCCATGAATTTTGAAATAATATATCAAATAATAATAAAAGAAATTGGGTTAATTAAGTTAATTAACTAGGGAAAAAAGGTATAGCTATATTATGGCCATGTTTATAACTCCCATCCCAAATCTGCTTGTATTTCATGCCTTGCTTTCCTCAATTCATGGAGGATCTATTTAGGAAAACAAACTCAGGCCAACAAACCCACTTTGCTTTTACTTATTACTATTTTACTTGCAGATAAAAACTAGTCCTTTTTTAAAATATAAATTATAAGAAAGTAAAAACATTACAGTAAAAATACCACATAGCAAAGGATAGAAAATATGGTACACCAAGTTCTACTGCAAACTGCAGACAATGTTTTAATACAAAGTAACATCAGTGAGAACAATACCTTTTCTGCCAGGCTTCATTTCACCTTCTTGATCCATCCAATATTCTCTAATATCAATTAAGACCTTTCCTTTAAAGTCCCGAACACTGACGTATCTCATTTTGCCAATCTGTCAAAACACACATAAAGGTCTTTTAGGTATTTTGCATATTACAGCATTCACTTTCCCCAGCAGCATCAGACTTCAACATGTGACACTGCACACTGCAGCTCATTTTAGATACCAGAGAAACAACTAGATTAAAAGCTTAATTCAGAGTAGTCAGTAGGCTAATAAGCAATGGCTTAAAACTAACTGAGCATGCAACGCTCAATGCAGAAGTGGCTCTCCAAGAACAAAAATACCTGTATCTTTACATGCTTGCTTCTTACAAAGGCAATGAATTTACTGTTTTGCCTTTGTTTGCAGCAGCTCTAAACAAAGAGAGGAAAAAGGAGCTCTACTCCCAAATGTAAATTTTAGTCCATTCCACAGGTAGATATTTACATGCAGCATCTGTCAAAAAAGCCTCTCCAGAAATTGTGAGGTTTTCCTCTTTTTTTTTAACAGTAAATACAGATGGAAATGAAAGTTCCAACTGTCCCATGCCCACTCCCAAATCCTCATGGGTACCTCACTGTATCAGGTGTTCAAAAAAAACATTCAAATCTTCTAAGTTTACAAGCACATAGCATAGTATGAAATTATTCTGGAATTCCTTATTTCTGCACAGTGTCTGAACTGAATTCCACGGGCACCTCTTTTTTTGGGGGGGCAGGGGAGGAGGTTAACTCTGATTAACTACAATAATTCACCAATGTTCAAGTCGTATGCTCTTATTTCACAAAACAGATATAAACATGAATACTTTCATGTTTGCTTGAAGAAATTTTTCTTCTTATGCAAATCACGCTACATGACTTCTAAAATTTATTATAAAACAATTAGGACATATTTGGGTAACGTAAGTCTGAAGCACTTTTCCCATTTTAAACCATGTTGTTCATTAAAATGAACAAGACATTACAGTTTATAAGACAATATTTTTGACTGGTTAAATGCTTTCACAGCATTAAAAAGTTAACATTCAAAAATAAAGTATAATTTCATGGCAGTTTAGCTCTTTCAGACCAAATTTGGCACCATGCCCATGACCCTCAGCACTTTTGGCAAAGAATGTACTAAACAGCCTACACGAACATTTCTTGGTTTTACCCTTTAATGCTTCAGTAACTTCTACGGTCACCTCTGAGAACAGCTTCAAGTGCCATCAGTTCTGTGCTCTGCAGCACCTCTTTCTGTCACCACTATTGAAGAATCTTAGTGCACTGCCAAGTAATTACAAATTTGACCTAAGACATAAAATCTAATACATTACAGCAGATCACAGTTGCAAATACAGTAAAAAGGTTGAGAATGTGATTTTCAAGTGTAAGACTTATGTCTCAATTCAACTACAGTAAGGTGATGGGCAATAACGTGCCGTTCACATTTACTCAGTAAATCTACCTTATATCAAAGTAGCTCTTTATGAAAATGCTGAAATTAAGTTGGATGTTACATCACTGTGCAGATCTCAGCTGAATGATCACATTAAATTGTGAATGTTTAGTTTAACTCTATGCAAAAGCTATCACGGCTAAAACTTTTAAATAGCCTTCTAAAGTACAGTTACAGCAAACATCTAAGGTTTAACACCACAACCAAATCCAGATTTACGTAAATTGATGTTTCTTGGTACTTAGCTACCAAGCAATACTTAGCAATTCTGGTACAGGTTCATTTCTGAACACTTCTTTTGTTATGTGGCAGATGATAGTCCTGCAGTCTTTTCACTGATCAAGACATTTTTGGATCTCTATAACCACAGCATTGTTCCAAGGGTTGCTGTACTGGCTTTTGCTGGGGTAGAGTTAATTTTCTTCAACTGGACTGTCGGTTGCATTTGTGCTGAACCCAGTGATAAGATGTTCTTGTTCTGAGCAGGGCTTACACAAGGTCAAGGCCTTTTCTGCTTTTCCTACTGCCAAAGAGGCTGGGAGTGTAGGAGAGGAGACATAGCCAGGACAGGTGACCCTAACTGACCACTGGGATATTCCATACTATATGGCATCACGTTCAGTATAAAGCAGAGGAAAGAAGGAGGAATGGGGGTACATGCTTGGAGTAATGCCCTTTGTCTTCTTGAGTAACCTTGCTCTCCTGGAGACGGCTGAACACCTGCCTGCCCATGGTAAGCAGTGAATGAGTTCCTTGTTTTGCTCTGTTTGTGTGTGGCACTTTTGCTTTCCCTATTCAACTGCCTTTATCTCAACCCCCAAGTTTTCTCACTCCCAATTCTCTCGCCAGTCCCGCTGATGAGGGAGGGAGTGAGCAGCTGCTGGCTGGGGTTAAACCACGACAGCCACACTGATTTACAGCAGTGCAGTTTCTGCAGTTCAACCCCCACACACAACTTTGTATACTTTTTGTTAAATTCTGTGGATCCTTGAAGTATACTGCTCTACCAAATTACATTCCTCACTTAAAGCCATCGTTTCCAGGTTTCTGTTTCTTAGAATAAAATGCACTGAACTATGTCTCAGTTCCTTTCACAGCTATGCAACTGGCTTCCTGTGTGAGTTTCAGTAAGCACCCTCTTCACCATTTTTGCTATTTCCAGCTTTTCTGGTTTAAACTGTACACACACTGTGGAAGCAGAAGCAGCAAAAAAAGCTCCTTCTTTCCTAGCTAATACCTACATGTACAGCATTATAGGAAGACACCTCTCAACAGTGAGATCTGTTCATACAGCAAGGTGTTTGTGAAATGCACTGGTGATCACTTAAGTTTCGTGATTAATGTGCTGAACCAATCAGTTTCAGAGCACCATAAACTTATATATTTACCTTCTTTCAGAAGCCTATGATAAAGACACACTGGAAAATTAAAGAACTTATTTCTCCCAAGTCAAAAAGCAAATGGGACCAAAACTCAAAATACCCCAAACAAACCCCCTCCTCGAAAAATGCGTGGAGGACAACACACAAACAATTTTAGGTAACAATTTCAGTAAAATGCATGACCATGCAATGTGGTTCCACTCTGAGTAGTCATTAATGCATTTTGACAAACCTTATCCAAATCAGGCATAGGCAGATGATAGGATTAGTCAAACTAACCAAAGCACATGGTGCAGAGCTCAGGTTGGCTGGAAGCCACTGACAGGAATCTAATGATCAACACTAAACCTTCCACATTAACATGAATACCTCTTGTCCTTAGGGCCTCTAGTAATACATCATACAAGGCAATAAGATAAATTTCTGCATGCTAACTGCACACAAATCCTTCAACAAACTGCAAAGCATCCTAGTCTACCTATAAAACCTAAAAAGGCCAAGACAAGTAAATACATAAAATACACTTGGTCAATACATTGAATAAATTCTCTTTTACTTACATGTATACTATTTTTCCTAAGTAGTTGCAAAATAAAAATTACAGTAACAATCTCAAACAAGAATATAAAATATAAATACTTATGAAAATGCTGAATGTTCTGAACACAGCCACCACAATGAGCTCTACATTAAGGGAAGCTGTATGCTTTAAGAACACAGCCTGAGGGTGTACAAGAACAGTCCTCCAAGTTTCACATCATTTTCAGCCACTCCCACACACAATACGGACACCACAGAACTTCTGACTATCCCATGAATGCTTTACAGCCTGATTTCCATCAACTGAAGTCACTCCCACTTCAGAGATCATTTTACTGCCATGGGAGAGAAACTCTCCAAAAAGGAGAGTTTCTACTATTACAAACAAACTAAACTGTACCTTAAAAATGAGTATGTAAAAGGATCTTAGAGCATGTCTTTGTGCAGAGGAGAAGTAGGGGAACTACCCTCTGACCTACTGTAGCTCTATCTATACATTGCAACATTTGCATCTTAGTTCCTGCACAGCTGATACAGCTTGAAAAAACCGACAATGCTGCACATAACACAAAGAGCAATCTAAAAATTACTTCATTGTTGATTACCTGAAAGGCACACAGAGACTGAGTAACACTTATGTTTTAGGTCAAGGTGATATTCAAGTATCTTTTTCATACTCAACACCGGAAGAACCTTGTTCTTTTCTGACTAATAGAAGAGTCCTCTACTGTCTGTTTATAGCAACTTTTTATTATCTTAGGTCAAAAAGGTTTCAAGAAACCAGAGCATGCAAATACTTTTGCTTTTATTTGAAAGTCTGGCTGTTTTTGCATTAGGGGAACACTAAAAATTTTACCAGTTTTCTCCAAGGCTGAAATGTCTGCATTTACTACAAACATAGCATAAAGTTTATACACAGTTCTTTAGAGTTCTAGCTGCAGCTCACCTCTTAAGGTGTGGAATTCACTATCTCATTTTTCCTATAGGGTTCAAAGCATGCCCAAGCAGAACTAAAAACATTATACACTTCCTTCGATAGGGAAGTCCAGGCATTGCCTTCAAGTGAAGCTCTCCCTCCTAAACATGAGAAGAGGAAAGTGAGAATTGAGACACTAAAAATAACTGCCTTGTATCACAGTATCAGTTACGCAGGTCTTCTCTTTACTTTTTCTTTCCCCATATTACTTTACACAGCTACAGCCCAGAACCATTTAATTTACTTTACTTTCTGTGTTTGGGCCACCTCATTAGATACCTTTCCCATAACCTTTCACAAAGTCGTGAACAAGTCTCACAAATTTAAATTCCTTTCCAGCCAGCTAATTAAAACCTTTAATAAGTCTTGATCGACAGCCCCAAAACAGGTAATTCTGAGCTATGTATATTCTTGAACAGGTCTCAGCACATGCTGCTACTGCCTTGGCTAACCCTGGGAACAGCAATACTCTGAATTCACAAATGCACCTTTCTGCTGAAAAACGTGCACTCAGCCCACCTCAAAAACACGGAGGGGGATAACAATTACTATCTTTATGGACATTCACTGACAAAATCCTGCACTGTGAAACAAAGGAAGAAGCAAAACTTATTCCAAGAAGCTATCTTATCACACAGGAGCCAAGTTGTCCTTGACCTAGTTACACAGGAATGAGGAGTCCACACTTTGGTTTCCAAGAAGCTTGTTTTCCCAGGAGACCTGATTAAAAAACATTTCCATGTAGAGACAGACTTTACTTATTTCTTCTACTTACAGTATTACTCACAGTAAGTGTTGTATTTACTCACAAAATGACTACCCAGAGCTACTACAGGCAAAGTCAAGAGGATTAGATAAACTGCTGCAACCCAAATTCTTCCATTCTGCTGAAACCTGGCCACGCTTTTCTGAGCATCTCATCTGCACAACACACACCGTAATCCCCTCCAGCCAAGGATTCAGGAGACCAAGATTATGCTGCCAAGAAAGTCAGATCATCTCATAAAATTTATACTGAATATGATTTAATATGTTACCTTAACCAGGCTCTATGAGTCATCAATTTTACCTGAAACATATTCTCATCTCTGTTACTGCTTTGCTTAGAAGAAGCTGAACCTTTTGAACTTTCACCAGTCTTTTGTTTCTTTACAGGTTTTTCTGGAGTTGCTTGCTTTTTCCTCTTTGCCTTGGGGCAAGAATAAAAAAAAGAAAGTTCACATTTTATGGCACAAACTATTACTAAGCAATGCACATTATCACCTTCATGCTGTGAAGGCATGAATCCAATACTGTACACTTAAACTGCAATTAAAGAAATAAAACCCTTCAAATGAGACTAATCCTGTTCCCAGTGAAGTTTATCATAATAATTTGGCTTTAAAGAGAATTTAATCAGACCAAAATACATTTCAAAACCCCTCCTCTTTCTGCACAGTAACACAGTTGGTTCAGTCATTTTAATAAAAAAATTTAAGTCTGATAGAAATGTCATCTTCTCTTCCCCTGAGTGCAACAAAAAATACAGCAGAGTATGGCTCCTCCAAAAAAAGAAAAAAAAATAAAGGAAATTAATAAAGGATCTGGAAACCAGCTTCATCAGACACTTTTTTTTTACATGAGCATCCAATCTCTGCCCACAGCATGATAAAAACATGCTTTTAAAACACTCATTCAGACAGTATCACCTGCAAATCAAGTTAATCAGATAACCCACAAAGTTACTACTTCTACATATGTTTATGTAGTAACCATGCCCCCATGCCTCAAAAAAATGTAATCCAACATATCAATAATAAGTTTCACCTGCTACACTCATACTGTGGATAACCTCCCTGAGAAAAAAAAAACCAACACTCTAATGCCTACTAAAGCAGATTGTTAGAGTGTCTTTTCAGGAATACAGTTCTCTAACAAAAAAAAATTCACCCCATAATTTTTTTCTTAAGGTCTGACAGAATACCTGATTTGCAAGGTGTAATCAAGTGACACCAGTAAAGCAGATCAAGCCTCTTCATGTATTACATTAAAAGACCCAATGTCTGCATTACCACATAGCATTTCTTAAAATTGCAAATTCTTTTTTTTTTTCTGGTTTTGATTGTAATCACTGCTCCATCTACACAAACTTCCACATTAAATTACTATCGAAAATAAACAGGAACAATCACTTTACTCATTTAGAACAGTCATGTTAAAACTTATCAATTTGAAAACATTCAGGTTGGCTCAGCTTTTAAGTGAGAAATTAGCAGATGGTACTACAGCAAAAAGAAAATTTAGCAGAGGAAAAACTCATACAAACAAGATAAGCAAGTGACAAATAGAGCACAGGGCAAAATAGGCCTTTTGCTATGGAGAAGTAACCCAGATATTAAAATGGAAGTACAGGGTGTGGGCATGTCCTCAAAGTAAGTCCAAATTCTTGCCACCAGGGCAGCTTATACAGAAGCTTTTCTGTCACTTGCCACAAAGTAGCAAAGAATTACAGCGACCTTGTGATTATATCTATCACATGGAATGGCATGAAGAAAGTGAAACGCAACTTAAAATTCTGCAGGGCAAAAAGCATGTAGTCCACCCAAACTTGGGAATGGCACTGGGGTTTTTTTGTTGTTCTTGTAGTTTTTTTGAGAGGAAGGGAGAGAAAGCGTTATTAAGTGTCTGATAAATCATATGGAATGACAGGCATGTTGTGACACAATGCTCACCTAATTCCTTAACCCCAGACTGAAATAAAAGAGTTAACACAGTAATAGACTGCATATAATGTTCACCTTTTTGTCTACTTCACTATCTGAATCACTGGCAGATGAGCTTGAAGATACAAGTTCCTTTGACTTAGGCATTCTGGGAAGAGAAAAACAACATGAGAACACTATGTAAGGAATACATCTCATTATGGCTGGAAAGCCATCTTCAAACCTGTTTGTACTGGCTCATCTCATTCAAAACCCTCCTGCCTTTTCATGCACGCTGTAACATACCCTGCAGATGCAATCTCAAACACTCCTTCCCTTTTTACTGCAAATTTATTAAATGCAGTGGCTTGGCTTCTGAACCGTTTACAGCAGAACAATTTTGCACAAGTTTCATGGCAAAAAGCAGTGTAAAAAATACAATATAATACAGTCCTCCAGTTAAGTCTTTTATATTATATTCACAAATGTAAATTATTAAGGCCCTAGCATTATGCCTCCTCTGATATGGGCATTTCACCCAGTTGGATTCACAAGCAACAAGCTGCATAATCATCACAAATTAAGATGAAGATCCCATCAATACAATGGTCTGAAAAATACCTCAGTTACAGTGAACTACAGCACTGAACTTGGTATTTCCACTGCATCTTGAACACATCAGTCACTAGAGCCTATTCATTTGCCAGACAAGCGGACATTCAGCTTTCCTTGAATGCACACTGACAGGTGTGCTCGCACATCACTCTGGTATGCAAACATGTGGTTAGATACAGCGGTTGCACATCTTCCCTGGTGCCAGTTACTCTTTTTAACAAATATACAGCCCATTTGTGCTTTCAGAATAAAACCAAGCAACTGAGAAACTGTAATATAAACCAGAGCTAGAAAAGGCTAAGGTAATATTAAAGCATATCTTAAAGCGTTAACTAGCAGTGAAAAAAACTCCACATTTATGAAAACACATCTGCACACGGAGAATAAAAAAACGGAGTCCATATAATGCTTATGAATCAACGTGGTTCTAAAGCAGAGCAAGACCTGTGGTAACAGCTTGGAGCACAGCGATGGAAGACGGAGCACTGCCCAGGATACAGGGAATACAGGATATGGGGAAGCACACACAAGCCAGGCTGCAGGATGGACGCAGAGGAGCGCTGGAATGGGACAATGTGAAAATAAGCACAGGGATGACACTGAATCAGAGAGCCAGACGAGGATGCGCAGGGATGACCCCGGGGTCCGCCTGGGAACAAGGAAGGGACAACATGGAGGAAGGTGTGGGCGGAAACGGGAGGGAAAAGGGATGTGGGGCGGTGAGTGCCCCCGGGAGGGGCCGAGCGAGAGGAGACGCGGCGAGGACGGGGGTGAGGGTGAGGAGATGGGGAGCGAGAGCGGGGAAAGGAAAGGCAAGGAGAGGAAGCGTAGCCGGGAACACCAGGTAGGCGGATCCCAGCCGCCATTTTCCTCCCCTCTCCCTCTTTTCCACAGCTCGTGTCGCCCCCCGAGGAAAGCAGCGGAGACCCGGAGGATGGTGGGGCAGGGGCGAGGACGTCCCAGTCGTGCCGGGGCAGGCCGGTAGCGCGGGGGCTGCGGGCCGCCCGCGGCGGGCGCAGGGAAGGGCGGCACGGCCAGGGGCGGGCGGGCGGGGGGCGGCGGGCCGGGCCCGCTCCCGGCGCCGTGGGGGGCGCGGAGAGGCGCCATCTTCTCCCTCCCTCCCTCAGACCCTCCGCGCCCCCAGCGTGGCAGCTCCCCCCGGGCGGAGGCGGCCCCGTGGAGGGGGAGCCCCCCCTGCCGGGCCGGGCCGGGCCGCGGCCTCTCCGCGGGGGGACGCGGCACTCACGTCCTGTCCGCGCGTGGCTGCTCCGCTCGCGGCACGGGCGGAACTGACGCGACACGGAACGCCCGCCCCGGGGCCGCTCACGTGGGGCGCGGGGGGCGGTGTTAAAGGGGACGCGGCGCCCTTTGTCCCCTCGCCGCCCCCACTGGGCGGGCGGAGGAGGGAGCGGGGCCGTGGCCCTGGAAATGGGGCCCCTGCGGAGGCACAGAACTCCTGGCAGAGATCCGCAGGGACCGTACAATGTGCTGAGTTGGAAGGGATCCATGAGGATCATCGAGCCCCGCACGGGACACCGCAGAAATCCCACCATGTGCCCGAGAGCGTTGTCCAAACCCTTCCTGGACTCTCTCAGGCTTGGTGCTGTGACCACTGCGCTGGGGACCCTGTTCCAATGCCCAGCCACCCTCCGGGTGAAGAACCCTGTTGAGATACCCAACCCAAACCTCCTCTGACAGAACTTAGGCCACTCCCTCGGGTCCTGTCACAGAGAAGAGATCAGTGCCTGCCCCTCCTCTTTCCCTTGTGAGGAACCTGTGGCCTACAATGAACTTTAGGAAGAATTTCTTCACAGAAAGGGTATTTAGACACTGGAACAGGCTGCCCAGGGAGGTGGTAGGGTCACCATCCCTGGAGGTATTTAAGGAAGGACTGGATGTGGCAGTCAGTGCCATGGCCTTGTTGACATGGTGATGTTCAGTCAGGAGTCAGACTCAACCATCTCAGAGGCCTTATCCAACCTGATCGATTGTGTGGTTCCATGAAGTCTCCCCTCAGTGTCCACCAGGCTGAAAAAAATCACAGTAATTAATAACCAGCTGGTTTATTTCACTCACCACAGCAGTTCCTCGATGCTGCCGGGGCAGCGGCGTGAGGCGACTTTGCATAGGAAACCGCAGCCCCGCCACGCCTGGTGTGCTCAGGAACCCCTTCTGCTGCTTCCCCTCCTGCTTCAGAACCCTCTCCTGCCACCTGGGACTTGAGTTTCCTTCCCTCCCCTGACTGGGGGGACTTCTGCTTATTAATTGATAATTTTATTAATCGATATCATAGAATTTGCTCAGTAGTTATTATAAAATTCACTGTATAGCATATGGCAAAAATCACAAGGTACAGACCTGTCCTTGAAGGTGCCATACCAAGAGGCCCCAGGGCCTCTTGGACTAATTAAAACAGCCAGGATACCCTTTGAACCGAAGATAAATCAGAAGATGTGTCAAAAGAACAAGATAAGTAGAGAAATTCGCCAATTACAGTTACAGTTGCCAACAGTTACAGTTGCCAACAGATCATGTTTGAAGCAGTTTTGAGCAAAAGGTAAAAAGTTCATGGGAGGAAGACAACTAACTTCATCCCCAAAGACCACCAAAGACCCCTGCCCCGAATTACCAGGAAGAAAAGCACAGGCACAAGAAGGAGCGGCACGAGGCGGAGAAAATAGAATCAGTTCTTGAAACTTATTATAATAACCTGCCTTCTCTAAGAAAATAATGTTTATGCGTGAAGAAATAACAACTATGTATAACTTACTTGCATATAAACCTGTTGTTAACTCGACCAGGGGTGCATGTTTTTGGAGGAGCTCTCCCCCATGCACCCAGGCCTGGAATAAACATACCTCTCTATAACCTTACTGGATATAGAGTCTTCTTTCTGCAAATCACCCCACAGGGCTGTGTCGAGGAGCATTGGGGAGCCCATGCTGCCACACACCTTGGGTCTGAAGCACTGGGGGCTGAAGGTCAAAACACCTACTTCTTAAAAGCTGTCCAAAGCAAAAAAGTAGAATGTGAAAAGATATTGACAATCTTGCTTACTTCTGTACCATGTTTACACAGTGGTGCATCCCACGTGCCCTGCCGTGGACTTGAAGAGGGGCTGTAGCCTGAGTTCATCTGAACAGCTTCAGCTTCTGAGACACACCAGAGTGGAAGGGAGGTGAGGAAGGGCCCTGAGGAAGGGCCCTCTGCCCTCAGCTTCATGAGGCGAGACTTCCGGCAGCCTTTGCAGACTGCAGTCAGCCATCCAGAACACAAAGTGGCTTCATGTTGTGTCTTCTGTGTTATCTACTTGGGCCTTTCCATTTGTGATGAGATTTAGTAACGTTAAAGTGTAGTCATAGTTATAATAAATCTATCTGGCCAGACTTTGCCAACACAGATTTGGGCAGGGCTCTCCCCACGTGGGTGTGCCCGTCCAGCCTGCGCAGGGGATGTTTTAGGTGAGGCTCAGCGTGTGCAGAATTGGCCCCACCGTTTAAGTCCTGAGGTCCATCTGCCACGGCCGAGCTGGGACAGTGACAGGGAAGTCCTCGGGACTGTCACAGAACCCGGTACTGACCGGGGCTGACCCTGCTGAGCATCCAAGATCTGACGGGATGGGATAGCAGGGAGGCATTTACTGCCAGGGGATGGTCCCACTGAGACTTGAACTCAGGTCCTTGGGATTCAGAGTCCAGAGTGCTCTCCTTTACACCACGGGACCACCCAGTTGTAGGTAACTCCACACAAAACTAACCCAGCCTGTTATTATCTGTTTATCGTTGTTTGTAACAATGGGTCATGTAGTTGTGTTGTGAGCATGGCAGGGTGACAGTGTTTCAGACACACCTGTTACCAGTTTAGTTTAGTCCATTTCTCATTGTTACTAACTCTAGAACTGTGGTTTTGCTACCACATTAGTCCAAGCTTTATGTAAAAAGCGCAAGCAAACAGTAAGAAATAGGAAGCAAAGGTTGCAACCCTGGCTTCCAGATAAAGTTGGTATAGGCAAAGTGAGGTGGTGGCAACAAACTATCTTAATACAGTGTTTAAAATCAAAAGTCTTTGGCTTTTTAAAACTTACGTCATGGACAAACATCATATTTCAAGAGGGGATAATCCCCCAAATTCAGCATGAGTAGCTGCAAGTCCTAAGCGATGTTTCTGAAAAAGTACTGATTGGACATGGGCAAAGAGGTTTTCAGAAGGGATCCACCAGATCCTTGTAGCCCTCACCATGAAGTAAACTGGCTTTCAGTATGAGACTGGGCTTTCATTTTTTCACTTCAGTAGAAGGAAAACAGAAAGGAAATACCAGAAATAGGATGTGAACTCTTTTAAATAATCCTTGGTAATCTGCAGTTCCACAATGTTACTTAGCTTACAAAATTAAAAGAAAAATAGAAAAATACACAGTTCTTACTGTATGCATGACCTTTGCAAAGTAAAAATATGGTTGTTTATATAGAATTAAAGCACAGTAAATCATATGTGTGGAATGTAGTAATAATCACCACTGCACAAACACCAGGCTTGTCAAGCCATGTAATTGTGGAAAACAGATGATATTGTTATACTTAATGCTTAACTCCGACAGAAACAAACTGCCCCTATTTCACACCAGATCATCTCCAGGTGTGGAATCCATAGTTACTCTTTTCAAGACTTTCACTAACTTTTCATGTTACAAGTGTAATTGCAGTTCAGGTCTTTGTAATCCATGTCTGCTTTGCTTTCTTAGAAGTCAACACCTGGTACACAAAAAATGCTCAGGTTTTAATCAAGTCATCAAGGAACTGTTGATTCAAATTAATTCTTTATGCATTTTAATCAAGGCTTTCAGCTTTGACATACATCAAAATTTCTAAAAAAAAAAAAAAAAATTTTTTGCTGGCTTGTAATGAGTTAATTTCTCCCACCTGCAGCATTCCCTCCAAGGCCAGTACCAAGTTTATTTTTACAGCTGAATTCATAAATAACAGGTCGGTGAGGGGAAGGGAGTGTTTGCTGCAAGCTAGGATTTCATGTTCTGCTTTTCAGTAATGATAGGTTTCTTTGAGAATTATTCTGGTTGTTGAGTATAGTGGCTGTTTGAGCCATTGGTAAGTTAGCCTTACTATATTTTATTCTTTTTTAAAAAAGAAGAAAGAAGCTACTAAGAAAAAATGCTGGCTTTAGAACAGTGGGAAAGAAGCCATAGTTTTTGCAAGGTAAATTCTCTGCTGTTACCTTCTGACTGAGTCATCTATCCCCCTAAGGGGGATAGTTCACTTTCTGAGCTCTTAAAATAGGCTTTTGTTCCCTCATCTGACACTTTCCTTCTGTAGCTGCCTTAAAAGGGCTTAAATTCTTCTAGTTACTGCCTGATTGCCTCATTTCATATCCCACATGTTTTTGGCACAGAAGAATGTTGAAGCATTAGTTTTTTCTTCAAAAACAAATTTTAGCATGCAGATTTGAACGGGAATGCTGAAAAATACATGGGCTTCTGATCACATAGCAACTACTGGCTTGCAATGGTTGAATCCTCTAGTTAAAAATAGTAGAAGGAAGCACATTCTGGGGCAAGCCCAATGAGGTACAGCTCTTTAAAGGTCTTATGTTCTGTACTTACTAGTTTAAAAGGTGGATGAAGAAATCTGCTGTGGAAGGGTAGGTTAGCTTATAACATGGTCAGTAGTTTTATTAAAGTGTCAGGAAAGAACAAATAATAGATGCTGCCAGACAGTATTTTTGCTTGTGTACTGTACATAACTGGTTTGTTTCTCATGTATGTATCATGTATAATTTGAGTTTGCATTAATACTTGCATAACTTTCAATTATGTTTGGGAAGTGGTTTTCTTATGTTGCAATTTAGTATTCTAAACATAACTTCTCTCTGTGGTTTAATAAATTAATTTTACTTATTTTGATATGTTTGTTGTTATGGTCATTCTTCAATGTCTAAACCCTGTCGTTAAAGGTAAAACTTTTTTGCAGTAATCATTTAAAATCACGGTGAAAACGGGGTCTTTGTCTACACTGTTCAAAAAAATATAATTTCACTTTAAAATAAGAAGATTGAGAAGCTGATGAATGTCTTCTCTCTGCCTCAGAAGATAATTTCCAGGTGAGAAAGCAGCATTGGACTCCATATGCTGATTGTAAACCTCTTTCCATCTAAAGCGTTCACAAAGAAAGCACTAAGTATTAAATTACTTATTCAGGAAATAGTAGAGCAGCTTTTGTTAACATATTCTGCTTTAACCTCCTGCTGCATCGCCCTGCCCTCTGGTGGGCACGCAAGGGCCGGCTGAGAGCCAGCTTTTACATAAACTGGAAGGTTGCCCCAAGAAATCTTACTTAATCTTATTTAACAGATCTTAAGATTTAAAAAGATTTGGTTTTCCCCAATGTGTTTCAGCCACAGTTCTGCAGTCCTGTAGTAGCTGTAGAGACATTAAAGTACATCTTGGGACATTAAAGTAAAATGGTGGGATTGATGACACTGGGTGTTATATGGTACTTTCTTCTCACCACATGCAGTTGAAATGAATGGGAAATTTTTGGTTTTTTCTGAATGTCTGGGATATTTTTAGACGCCCTGAACTTTGAACAGATGGAATAGCTGTAGTATTTAATTCCAAATTAAAGATTTGTGTTCCAGTGTACATTTTCATTCTGCAAATTCTTGGCTGTTCTTCTGTAATCTTAATAGGAACAGACATGAAGTATAATTTTTCCTATCTAAAAAATACCTTTTCCATGTTTCACTAGAGCTTTTGTGCCCTTCTCCCTCTGCCATGACTTCCACTTTATCACTCCATGTATTTCCCTTCCAGTTAAGGATATAGACATCAGTAAAGCTCAAATGCCCCAAAGGACCTGAATTTGTTGCTGTTTCATTTTGAAGCAATCTGATACATGTCTTAGGGAGATGCAATCTTGTTTTATAACACACTGAGGTTTTTTAAGTATAGACTATGAATCTGATCCTGCAAGCTACTAGTAGCATAAATAGATGTTATGTAATGGTTCACAAAGTCACCAGGAAGCATCAGGTTCTTATTAGGAAACTGCTGAGGGAACGACTTGTATAATACTACTTGTTTGTGTTTTTCCAAGTGAAAGAGAAACCCTGGGGGTGTTTTTGGTCACATTTAGTAAGTGGGACTTCTCACAAAACATGTTGTAGTCTTTTTAAAGTGATATATACACGGAAAACTCAAAATGCAAAATTCTCCCAGGAAAATAATCTGACTCTTCTAATTAAATTGCAGCTGAATCGTGCTGCCAAATGAGAGCTAATACTCTGACATATGCAGGACTGAAATCACAACATAAAGGGTGTAATATTTAAATTAGAACTACTAGAAATTAATTGGATGGGAAAAGTTCAATATTTTGATTAAGAAACTTTTGGGTTGGGTTTTTTTGTGGGAAAAAAAAGTTGAAAAAAGAGGTTAAATATTCCAAGTTTGTTTGGACTATTATAATATGTATCAATAGTTCATATAGGAATTATATGGGGGGGTGTGTATATATATATCTCCATTTAGATAGTCCATTATGATATCCATTTACAGAGTCCAGAGGAGGCCACCAAGATGATTAGAGGAATGGAGCACCTCTTCTATGAGGAAAGGCTGAGAGAATTGGGATTGTTCAACTGGAAGAGAGAAGGCTGATGTAACTGTGGCCTTCCAGTACCTGAAAGGAGCCTACAAGAAAGTTAGAGTCTATTTACAAGGGCCAGGAGTTGCAGGACAAGGGGGAATGGCTTAAAACTGAAAGAGAGTAGATTTAGGTTTCATATCAGGAAGAAGTTCTGTGAGGGTAGTGAGGCACTGGAACAGGTTGCCCAGAGAAGTTGTGGATGCCCCATCCCTAGAAGTGTTCAAGGCCAGGCTCGATGGGGCCCTGAGCTACCTGGTCTGGTGGATGACCCTGACCATAGCAGTGGGTTGGAACAAGATGACCTTTAAGGTCCCTTGCAAAATATACGTTAGTGATGCAGTGTTAAAAGGTGTGTGAATGTCTATGTCTTTATGTAGATGCTTATATTCTTAATGAAATGTGTATTGAATACTGTCTATTTATCAGTATATTGGAAAGTTTACAACTGGAAAAAACCTGAAAGACAGCGGAAGAAAACTTCTATTGTTTTTTTTTTGTCCAAGCACCATGATCCAGTGGTCTAATTATGAACAGTTATAATAAAAAATAAGGAAGAGAGAGTGTACATATATATATGATTTGCATATGCTGAATCAATTGACGTTTTCATGGCAGAGTTCTTCTATAGGTTTCTGTATAGCCTTCTCAAGTACTGTCGTGTAGAACTTCAGGATTAAGACTTTGCTTTTTATAATCTATAAATTTAATTTAATTTAATCTCTTCACCCAACAGCCAGTTGCTCCACAGAAAAGCACTTTGGGTGGACCCATACAGATTCCTTTTACTATTGTGCCTGAACATGAGGTACAGTAATATTCAGTTCCTCTTGTTAGAAACAGAATTAGGGTTTTGCTGATGCTAAAAGAATTTTAACAGAGTAGTTACGGGGTAATTAGTTTCCAACGGGTTTTCCCTCCTTTGGAGGAGCTGGGGGGTCTTGGGCAGGCAGGTGAACTGGGCCAGACTGTGAGTTCCCAATTCCCAGCCAGTAGGAAGAGGGGGCAGGGACCTTTCGACTGGGAAAGACTTTAAAAAGTTCTGTTTCTTTTTGTTCTGGGTCTGTCTGTCGGGCCAGAGAGGGACACACCCAATTCGGACAAATCTGTTAAAGAAAAGGTTAGTTTTGCTTTGACGACTTTGTCCCCTCTAAATTTTATTGTTAAAATGTGAGCATTTCTCACAATCTCGGGGCTCATCCGGGACATCTCGACCTCTGGCCCTACGAGCTAGGACATCAAAGATAGGGAAGGTGCACCCTGCTAATTTTTAAGCAGCCCATGGCTTGGTGTCCTGCCCCGTGGGGACTGCAGGAAAGCCTCGGACTGGGAACTCTCAAAGCAAAAAAGGAGAAGAGAAAGGAAGAAAATGGATACTAGGTCTACCACGGCAGCTCATAATACTTCTGTACAAGACCCAGCTAGGAACAGAGGCTGTAAAGTACTACTTGGGGTAGCTGGGAGCAGGACGGGGAAGTCCTGCACGGAAACTGAGACTTGGGAGTCTCAGGGGTTGAGGGGCGAGAGTCTCAGAACCTCACCCCGGACATATATCCCAACAGCACGGAGGGGATGGTGCTCAGATTCTGAGGCAAGAAGCTGTATCTTGCACTAAGGGGGAAGGATCTGGAAAAAGATCTAATTTTGGAGACCCATTATTTACTGGCCAAATTATGGGCTTGGATATTAGACCTGGTGATGCTCTGAATGTGTGTGTGTGAAGCAGAGAGATTGGTGAGGAAGATGAGAGAAACGGAAGAAGAGAGAAAGTGGACCCTTTGAACTCTTTACCCCCTCCCCATGGACCGGATGGGGAACTGTAAGAGGGGTTTCTTTTATAAAGATAGTTCTGGGGTGGCGGGGTGTTGGCGGCGGCGGTGGTGGCTGTGGCTGCCCCCGCGCCGCGGCACTGTCTGCTCTGCTGCGCTGTGATCGGGGTCAGTGCTGGCTGGAGGTGCTGGGCACCGGCACCGGGCGGGCTGGCGGCTCCGAGGAGTTCCGGGAGCTCCTGCCTGGGGCCGCAGCAGTGCCTTGGGAGCCACGGGGCTGGGAGGCAGAACCGCGGATGTCGGGCAGTGCGGGCAGCGCGGGTCCCTCAGCGCCCAGAGGCGGCTCGGGGAGGCAGTGCCGGGCAGACTGAGGAGTCACTCCCAGGCTGGGGGACCGAGCCGTGCCCGCTCCCGGCGCACCGGGAGGGTGCGAGGCCGAGTGCGAGGCCGAGCGAAGGAGCAGCGGGAGATGCGCTAAAGCCGAACTGGCGGCGGTGTCCCCGTTCCCCCGGCGGCGGACGGGAGGACGCCCTATCCCGAGCGAGTGCTGGAATTGTGCAAGGGAACGTGCCTGAAAGATGTGTGCGTGCGTGTGTGTGTGTGTGTAAATTGTTGTCTGTTTGGAACAGAGTTGAGTCATTTGCTGGGATGTGTTTTCGGTGCAGTGGGAAACGGAGTGCCTTGATGGGTGAAGAGATTTTTCGCATTTTTGGGGATGGCTGTGGGTGCGGTGAAGGGAAACGGGGAGTAAGAGAAAAGTTTTAGCATAAGAATACAAACCGATGATAAAAACTTTTTTGCAAACAGAGAGATCGCTGTTCGGTGTTGCAAAAAAGTAGGGTTTTTGCTTGGCAACTGAAGGGAAGAGCCTAGCAGTTGTTGCTTCAAACTTTATTGCCCTGGCCATTGCTTGTGGCTGCAGAACACATTGGACTACACTGTCCCTACAATAAGGACACTTCTGATGCTTCCACCAGTAAAGTAAGAATGTTGATTTTTTGAGCTCCCCAGGTTCCGGCCGAGAGTCAAAGACGTTGCCTTCACAGAAGTATCGTCAGTGCTCTAATTTTATTCTTTACATTACACACACACATATCACAAACTTTCTGAGTCTACAAATAGTACAGGAATATCATTGGTCAATGGCCAGGGTGTGCTTGCTCCACCACCCAGCTGAATTGGTGGTTTTCCCCGAACTGTGCCTTCCTGTATCAGTGTGTTTACCTGCTTCTCCTAACGGCAGCCGCATTCTTTCTATTGTTTACTGCTCTTCTTGAAGCAGGCTCAAAGATGCAGGGGCCCCGTTTTCCCCTTCTCCATGGCCTGGGCTGTGCACATAAGCTTCCAATAGCACACTGTGGCCTGTGCTATTAAAATATTCCCCTACACACCAGGGTTTGTACCAGTTCACAGAGAGCATTAGTGAGATCGTGCTTGGTGCCTTGGGTTACATCAGAGTAGGTCATCAGTTTGTTCCTCTTGCAGCAAAAAACTGCTATGAAAGTTGTTTTATTTGAGCTTGACTTGTGGCCAGTCCCTGATGCTTGAACAGGAAAAGCCTGTGTGGCAGGTACCCATGTGGTGCCTGGAGTTGATCGGTGCTGGCCTTGGCACCTCAGCAAGCTCCAGATTCACTAAATGTGATAGGTGTCTAACTGTTGCTAGTAGTCAAATCACTGACAAACGGCTAATATGACTCCAACTGTGTTTGGAGCTCAGAGGGCGTCCAGATTGGTGCAGATGTCTGTCCTGCCAGGGCTTGTGGACCTGCTCAACACAGACCAAACACTCTCCAGCAGACCAAGCAAACTGGGGCAAAGCAATAGAGAGTTCTGCTCTGAAAAGGTTGCTTTGGCAGAAGCATAATCCATTCAACAACTTTAAAGTATATGCATGACTTGGGTGTAATTGAGAATGTCACTGTGTTCCAGCTCAGACTAAAGCCTGTGCAGAGGTACTTATTTGATACATTGAGCCAGTGACTCGTTCGGGGTTATGCATTGAGTGTAGGTTCCCCAGCATCAGTGAAAGTGGCACGATCTGGACCTTCCTGTAGCATAATAGTGTGAGTGAAGAATGCAGAAGCTGGCAAAATAACAACCTTAGTGTCAGTTTAATTTCTCCCTGTTTTGAAACAGTGTATGTGTCTGCACAGCAGTTTTAGTGTAATGTCCACCCGAATCTCCAGTCAGTCTTTCTGAGAAAGTGACTCTTGGGTGTGACTTAACAAGTCTGTCTGTTATATTAGTTGAGGGGAAAGAAGTTTCCATTTTTAAATTAAATCAATAAAGTGTCATTTTAAGTTTTAAAATGAAAGTCTTCAAGAAGTTTTAGAATGAAAGTGTTTTTTAAAATGAAAGTGTTCGAGAAATTTTGAAATGAAAGTGTTCAAGGAAAATGGTTTTTTAAAAAAATATGTATATGTAATCTTGCTTAATTTTGAAAATTCAAATCCTGTGTGGCAGTATCATGAAGTAAATTACCTTCCCTGTCCTCCCTTGGTTTTAAAGCTTTGGTTTCTGTTTCTTTGTTAAATTGTTGCCTTCTCTGTTTAATTAACAGGTGTCACCCCAGACCACAACCCTAGATTTCCAACCCGAAGGAGAAAAGAATAAGGAAAAAGCAAGCCTGCATAAAATGAACTCCGACATGGAATGCCAGCCCAAGCAAAAAGCTGAACCACGTTGGAGGGATGGAGTAACTGAACGAAAGCTTCAGCAAAAAAGGAACATGAAAAGAAGGGGTGAATTGTTAGAAACAGAATTAGGGTTTTGCTGATGCTAAAAGAATTGTAACAGAGTAGTTACGGGGTAATTAGTTTTCAACGGGTTTTCCCTCCTTTGGAGGAGCTGGGGGGTCTTGGACAGGCAGGTGAACGGGGCCAGACTGTGAGTCCCCAATTCCGAGCCAGTAGGAAGAGGGGGCAGGGACCTTTCGACTGGGAAAGACTTTAAAAAGTTCTGTTTCTTTTTGTTCTGGGTC
>JAWWEV010000095.1:61457320-61490852 GCA_035583235.1 Hafferia zeledoni
TGATGTTTCGTTCTGTAGGCCTTCTGATATCCTTCAGCTCTACCTGAGAAAGGAGTCTAAACGTTTAAAGATTAATTAACTAAAGGAATTTGAGCTCCCTGTTCTGGGACAGGTATAGTGATAGAAAGGCATTAAACTTAAACTGTTAGAAATATTAACCTTCTAAAAATCTGCAACTACTCTGTTCCTAAAATCTGCAAAATGTGGAAATCAGAAACTAAAAACCCCTCCGGCATCACAGTATTGGTCTGTTGGTGTGGTCAGCTGCAGTCTGAGTTAAACTGACTTTTTACTCAGTTTAATGTGGTTTTAGGATATATATGAGATAGTGATAATTACCTCAGAATTTGAGAATACTTCACACTTCTGTGCTGTTTGCTGTGTAGCTAATGCAGTCTAATTTTATGAACTGTCATTCACTTTTACCATCATAAAATAGTCTTCCTGAATTTCGTGTTGGAGTCCAGTTCTCACATTAATGAACAGAATCTTCCTATTGTGCATCTGGTGGGAAGAATTGTTCCAAGCAATGATGGGAGCTACATCAAAGTGGTTTAGTATTTTCCTTTTATGGAAAATATCATGAAACTTAATTGTGACTACAACTCACAATTGAATTTAAATTGGGTAGAATGCAAATAATCTTTCAGTCGATCAGATACCTGTGACAGGCAGAAGGTGCCAGTCATGTAAGTCCAACAGTAGTAAAATTTCCTGTTTCAGCTGTGAGAATGGAGGAAGGGGATGGTTTGGTTTGTTTAATTTATTGAAGTAGATAGGTTCTGTTTTAATTGGAGTGACAATAGCAGGTTTTCTAAATGTAAATTAAAAATACTGCACACAAGGGAGTTGCAAAAATGTCTTTTGAAAAACTAACAATATAGTTAAAAGGTGCTTTGTTTCTGGTACTTATGTCAGAGAGAATATTGCAGACATTAGGAAAAAAATACAGTAGCTTGTTCCTTTTGGTTTTGAGCATAACCATATTGCAATTCCATGGTGCTGCTGGGTGTGTCTGCTCCAAGTGAGATCTCTAGTCTTTTCCAAAAAGTAAGGTATACTCCCTCTGTCCTAGGCATGGAGTTGTTTTTGAAATATCTTCTAATAGTGCTACAAGGATTTTAAATCCTTCATAAATTTTTAGTTATTATTGAAAACAATGCAGAAGGTGTACTAAAAATTTAGAATTATCACTGTATGCTCGCTTCATTTCATTGTTCCAGGTAGTGATATTTTGCCCACTTTACTCTATTTGTTTAAAAATCAAAGTAAATATTCTAAGTTTTTAATAATACAGTTACACATCAGTATAGGACAACATCATGCAGAGTTACACATCAGTATCAATTAAACCTTTGAAGTCATTATTTTTGATTTCTGCTGTTAATATTTGCTCATTCTTACTAAATATCCACATATTAGTGTCCTAGCTGCAAATTTTAGAGAGGCAGATTAGTCTCATACATGCTGGAAGATTCCCACTGCTCTGGTGCTGGTCTTCTTGCTTGATATGAGTGACTATTCTTTTGATGCCTCATATTTTGTCAGTGGACTTCTGCACAAGCAAGTGGGGCGAATATTCTAAACTTCTATGGGCAAAGTCCTCTGTCAGAGGTGTATATTTAAGTATATGCAGTAGTTCTGAGCTAATTTTCATGGAAGTCTTTAAAATCTGATTACTTGAATATGGTTTAATGAAAAACTTCATGCTAGTATAGGTCAGTAATAAGCTTTCACAGAAAAGTAGCATTTTTCTTAATTTTGCAGATGTGTCAGTCTTGTTGAAGAGCCACTAAAGCATTTTAAAACTTGCCTGTCATGAGAAGATAACAGTTTAAGACTAGTGCATTATTTTCAATGAGAGACCTGTGTTCCACTGCTTAGAAAAAACACAACACAAACCCCGCCTTTGCCAGGATCATCACCTGCATGATACGTCAGGAACTGTAGTGATAGAATAAGGAGTAATGGGTATAAACTGAAAGAGAAGAAATTTAGCTTCGATATTTGGAAGAAACTCTTTGCTGTGAAAGTGGCGAGATGCTGGCACAGGCTGCCCAGGGAGGTGGTGGGTGCCCCCACCTTGGCAGTGTTCAAGGCCGGATTGGATAAGGCCTTGAGCAGCCTGATCTATTGGGAAGTGTCCCTGCCCATGGCAGAGGGTTTGGGACTCTGGTCTTTAAGGTCATAGAATTTCTTAGAATTTCATAGAATCGATTGGGTTGGAAAAAACCTCTGAGATCATCAAGTCCAACCCTTGGTCCAACTCCAGTCCCTTTACCAGATCATGTGCTCCAGTCCCTTCTCCAGCCTTGTTGCTCTTCTCTGGACCCTTCCCACACCTTAACAGTCTGTGATTCTATTCTCTGTGTCCATCCACAGAAGTTTCAGAATGGTACAGCCTTTTTCATGGGGGTGGAAGTTGAGTGATAACAGCATGCAGAGATAGGGAGCTGCTCCAGGTCTCTCTGTAGAACAGACAAGTGAAATCAAATCTGGGATTTTGGGCATTATCTTTGTATATTGGATTAATTTACCTATTGTCTTTCCTTCCTGATGCAGCCAGCAGCCAGCCTCGGGTGTAGCCTATTCCCACCCAACCACAGTTGCCAGCTACACCGTGCACCAGGCGCCGGTGGCTGCGCACACGGTCACTGCAGCCTATGCCCCGGCAGCAGCCACGGTGGCCGTGGCCAGGCCAGCCCCGGTGGCTGTTGCAGCTGCTGCCACAGCCGCTGCCTATGGAGGGTATCCCACGGCACACACAGCCACAGATTATGGCTACACGCAACGGCAGCAAGAGGCCCCACCACCACCGCCTCCTGTCACCACCCAGAATTACCAGGTGAGTTCCTGTGGTGTGATTTTTACACGGTGCCTTTGAAATTGAGGAAGTCTGTTTGGAAAAGAAAATGCGGTTTTGTGAAGCTACTACTGTAAAGGATGGCACAGTCTTGTCTCAGCTAAGTGATGTTTGCATGGTGTGCAGTAAACTGGGTCATGGAACTGCTGAAGCTGAAAATTTCAGACTGTTCCAGTAAAAATTTTCAGTTCAGGTGGAATAGTTCCTTTGTCAGGTTCCTGGGTGCCACAGGAGTTCTAGTACCAAGCCTTAAGGATAGAAGATTGCCCTAGAAGATAAACTACCCTGTAAATAGTTTTTGGATGCTTTTTGTAAGTTCCCTGCCTACCCTCCTCTGGACATGGGCTTTCTGCAAAAGGGAGCTTTTCAGTTTGAAATACTGTGCCTCTTGTTTCATCTTTTTTAGTCCTAAACTTACCAAGGCGTTATCTGTATTCTAATTAGCAGCTTGGTTTGTTTAAAAGGACTATATTATTACTGCATGTTGTCAATTCTTTTGCAGAGCTTCTGTAATTTGTTACATACTGTAATTATGAGGTCAGTTATTTAGACAAAAAAGAGAGTCCCCCAAACTAAACAAAATAATTCCTGTTTACACACATTGGATGGAAAAAAGATTTTATTGTTTTATTTCTTGGCATGACAAAGGATTTTTATTCATTAGTATATTTCAGCTGTAGTAGTTCATGCCTTGCTGCTCTTCAGTTGATCAGCTCTTTGTGATTTACCATAAACATGGTGAGGATGGAAGAACGTATATACAGTGTCTTCCAGGTCATCCCCTTCTAGATTTACTAGACATCTCCTGTGTTTTAAAGGTGTCAAATGGGCTGCTTGCCTTGCCTTTATAGGCCACTTACGGTTCCCTGCTGGGAAGAAGATTTTCAAAGTACCACTTTCATACTCCAAAAAGCACAGCCAAGAAAAATGTAGTTAATTATGTGATTTTTTAAGACAATATAGGCTCATGTTTCTAACCTTGTGAATTTATGTGGGGCTGTAGAAAATTCACATTTTGTGGAAATCTGTGATGGGTTTTCACTTCATATTTTGCAGAAATAGAATCTGATACAGTAATTATTAAAAAGTGAGAGTAGATGCTTTTCAGTAACAAAAATAGTTTGGTAGGGAACGTGATTTAATAACATGAAGTCAATTCCTATATTAAGGGTCTAAAAGACCAGTGGGGTTGTTTAAGACCTGAAGTACCTGTAAACGTAAATGCAATTTTTTTAATGTGTTTACTTGTATATACACTATATGTGGATGACTTTTATTACTCTAGATAGATACCTACAGGTGGTTTCTCTGTTTTGAATTCTTAGGATTCCTATTCTTACGTCCGATCTACCGCCCCAGCCGTAGCCTACGACAGCAAACAATATTACCAGCAGCCGACAGTGACGGCCGCGGCCGTGGCTGCTGCTGCTCAGCCCCAGCCCTCGGTGGCAGAGTCCTACTACCAGACAGGTGGGTGGCATGATTCACTCTGCTCTCCTTATTCACAGTCTGTGAGCTACTGTAATGCCTTAAAAGCAGCTGTTTGAGTATTTCACGTTTTTAGGTCGTGTAATCTCTGTCAATGTGTTTGAAAAAATTTGTACACCTGGAGCTTCAACATTAGTGTGGCATTGCCATGAGTAGCTGCCTCTGAGGATTGAATTACTACTAAATAGACTCAAAACATACCTCTAGATAAAGTTCTTACTAATTTGTCTTGAAAGCTTGCTGAAGTAGTTTTAGATAGTCATTATGGAGTTCAGATGAAAACTTAATTAGAATTACTCTTGTAATTCTTCAGTTACTTCATGTATGTAGTTCTTTAATTATTCATATCATGATTGCTGCAAATCATCAATCCTATTTTTTTTTTACCTCACTTAAATGTAAGAGGAAAGTTTATGTGTGCTTTGGTTTAGTGTACTCTAATAAAACCATTGGATAAGAAAGTTGTTTAAAAACATGGTAGCACAGTTAAATAAATAAATTTGAGGCTTTCTAGTGTCAGCTGTGACATGATTAAATCGTTGTGTGTTACATGGGTAACATAACCTGCATAACCATGACAATAAAGCATAGCACTAAAAAGCAAAATAAATGAAACCAGAAAAACCAAAACAAACCCCCTCTTTTTGCACATTTGTTCACAAGGATGTTGTTAAATTATCCCTTAATATGATTTGAATTTCATTTAACTAAAACGTATCAATATTTGTGCACTTATTTTCTATCCTAATTAGCTCCAAAAGCAGGATATAGCCAAGGGACAACTCAGTACACCCAAGCCCAGCAAACACGACAAGTGACAGCTATAAAACCTGCAACCCCAAGTCCAGCAACAACTACGTTTTCCATATATCCAGTGTCCTCGACTGTGCAGCCAGTGGCAGCTGCAGCCACTGTTGTTCCATCCTACACTCAAAGTGCAACGTACAGTACAACGGCAGTGACTTACTCTGGTAAGAATTTTGCGTATTTTGTTACTGGATTCTTTGCACTTGTTGCAGGAGAGGCTTTCAATGCTCACAATTTAGCAATTCACATTCAATTACATTGTAGTCCACTGAGAAGTATCAACCAGTTACATCATTATCATTTTCTTGTGTCTTTAGAAGAGGTTTGATGTCTTATGTGCCTGTTTGGTTACATGTGAGGATATACAGATGGCATTGCTACATGAATGGTGACTTACTGTCAGGTTTGAAAAGCAGAGATGGGGGATAGAAAAAATGAAATGCATCCACACAAATGTTACCCCGGGTATGTGGGAAGGAAGCATGCAGTTACAGAGACAGGGAGGAGCAGTTCAGGATAAATTTTTTAAGTTGCCCTGACCCAAAACGGAATGCAAATGGGTGCTGAAAAAAAGACTTTAATTCAACCCTTGCACATTAAAAAAGTAGTTAAAGATAAAAATGTGTTAACTGTAATTAATAATCAACTGGCATGTTACAGCTACCTTGAACTTTCTGTTTTGTTTTCTGTTTAAAAAGGGATTTTACTACTTCCTTGAGGCAGAGCACAGTTTCTGTGATTGATTCAAGTATGATACTAGGAATCGAGGACTGTGTAGCCAGGTTTTAGTGACCAGGCAGCTTCTCTGCACTAAAAGAACTTAAATCCATTAATGTAATAGGATGTAATAGCAGTAGACATTCTATCTTTTATTGTCTTTTTTTCCCCTTCCTCCACAAAATATCAATCATCCTTGCCATTTGGAAACATGAACAGCAAATATGGTTCTAGAAGGTTCTTACTTCAAGTGGCCTTTGATAAACCTTTCACTGAAATTCTTGGTCCATTATACCCAATTTTACCAGGAAATTTTGAATGTTCTTTAGGAATGCTTTGATATATCCAACATAACTGTGTGTGTACAAAGATGTGTCTGAAATGGAGTATGTTCCAGTACAGTTGGTAGCTGTGTATTTGTGTACTGTGAAACATAAAGCAAGATTCAGACTGCTTGACAAGATCTCAGTAAATTATTTATATCTTTCCCTGCCCCTCTGTTATGCAACGTGATTTGAATTAGTGCATTATGTAGTTGATCCATGGTGCACAGTGATGTAACATTTGTTTTATTTTGATTTTTGAGGTACCTCCTACTCTGGCTATGAAGCCGCCGTGTATTCGGCTGCGTCGTCCTATTACCAACAGCAGCAGCAGCAGCAACAGAAACAGGCGGCGGCAGCAGCTGCTGCTGCTGCTGCAACAGCTGCTTGGACAGGGACCACCTTTACTAAAAAGGCACCATTCCAAAATAAGCAACTGAAACCAAAACAACCTCCCAAACCTCCCCAGATCCACTACTGTGATGTGTGCAAGATCAGCTGTGCTGGACCACAGGTACCTGTATTATGTGATATTCTACTATACACTTTGTTAATAATTTCTTCAGCTAAAAATCTGACTCTGTGAAGAGTCACAGAATGACCTGGGTGGTAAAGGGCCTTACAGGCCATCTTGTTCCAACCCCTGCCAGGAACAGGAACACCTTCTGCTTGACCAGGTTGCTGACAGTGCCATCCAACCTGATCTTGAACATTGCCAGGGTTGGGCCATCCACAACTTCTCTGGGCGTAAACTGTTCTATTGCTTCACCACCCTCACAGTAAAGATTTTTTTTTCTAATATCTAAACCTACTCTTTTTTCAGTTTGAAGCCATTCCACATTGTCCTGTCACTCCATGCTCTTGTAAAACTTCTCTCCATCTTTCTTTTAGGCTCCCTTCAGGTACTGAAAGGCCCTAGTTAGGTCACCCCAAAGCCTTTTCTTTTCCGTGCTGAACAAACCTCTTAGCCTTTCCTTGTAGGAGAGGTTCTCCATCTCTCCAATCAAGAATACTTGTTAATTTTTAAAGACCTGATTCTGTACTTCTACTAAAGAAATAATTCAGTTAAAATGTGCACTACTATAGAAAGAATTCCTACAAGAAGACAAAAGGATAAATCCCCAAGCTTGTACAGAGAAGCCCCACCTGTGTTCTGGAATTTAGAATTATTTTAAACTTTGGATTTGATTTGTTTCTTTAGCATAGCAAACATTTTAGAAAATTCATTTTTGAAAGCTATGGAATTACATAAATTATGTGAGTGGTAACCCTAAAAATTTATTCTTCATTGTATTCCAGCATCCCACTTTAGTTTCACAGTGGGTACAAATACAAAGAAAATAGATACCAAGTCATGCAGAGTGTTCACATGTGTGTCTGGCTAAAAAGTTCCTTTTTTTTGTTATTTCTCACTCTGTCTGCTCTATAGATTTCCAATATTAATATGGGAACTCAGATCATCATCTGCATTTCATTTTCAATGCTGCTTTATTTGTTTGCTACCTTCTTTTTAATTGACTTTCCTGCTTATCTGGATACAGTTGATCCCTGTGGCCTCATAGTTTGAGGAAGAAACAAAATCAAGAATAATTGAATGCAGTGCAGGAAACTGCAGTTTTCTGGTCATACCAAGTTTTCAGTGGAAATATCTGTTGTCCAGTACTCGGCTGAGGAAATGAGAACTTAGAGTAGAAAAACCCATGTATTTACTGAACCATGAATGCTGGTGGTGGAAAAAATTTGCTGGTCTTAGACCTGGCCTATTAATACATGAGAGCATGTCATACAGAGGAAATGTTCAGTGTAGGAAGCATTTCTTAGGTCAGGTGTGTGTTCTATGCCATGTTCTGTCTTACGTGCATTCATGTGAATGGTGACTGAGCAGTACAAAGACAGCTTATTGTGTGTGTATTGTTTATTTAAACAGACTTATAAAGAACACTTAGAAGGCCAGAAACACAAAAAGAAAGAAGCAGCATTAAAGGCTTCCCAGAACACCAATAACAACAGCACTTCTGCTCGTGGAACTCAGAATCAGTTGCGCTGTGAGCTTTGTGATGTGTCCTGTACAGGGGCAGATGCTTATGCTGCCCATATCCGTGGAGCCAAGCATCAGAAAGTAAGAGTTTTCTCTTGTTCTTACTATGCAAGTCAGCATCTAAATTCTTCCCATCGTTTTTTTATGTAAAGACATTAACTACTTCTTCCTGTTTCAAACTTAGGTTTAAGCTCATTATTAGAAAGGCCTTGTTGAAAGAAAAGGGGGGGAAATACTGCCATGGCATCCATGAGAAGAGGATGTCTTGGGAAAAGTATGTAACTCATAGGAAGAAGTTGTGGATTAAGATGAGGAAAAGAGTCACTGGGGGCATGCAGTGCCAGGCTTGTGCCCCTGAACTCTTTTCAAGACTTCTTGAGATTCATCCTACTTTGACTGGTGCTGTGAAGCTTTCAGTGTGCTGTAAGCTGAGACAGTGCCAAGAAACAGGAGTATAGTGCATCATTTCTTGGTAATCCTTGCAAAGAAAATTGTCATATGGGAGCAAGGAATAATGTTCTGTAGCAGACTTCATAATGGGTGTGTTTGGAGGACTTCTGGTACACGTGTTTTTCCTACTGTTTGGGTGCATTTAGGTGGACACTCTGGAGTAAAATCTGTGACCTGCACTGTGGAACATTGTGGCCTATGTTTCAAATTTGGCCATACAAGAGCAAATGCAATGGTAGCGTAGAATGTGTGTTTAGATAATAGAGGTTTTCCTCAAAACTCTGGAAAGGTTGATGTCACTAACAAATGCAGTATTAATACTGAGCTTCTATAGCTCTTTGCATCTCAGAACACAGGCATCAGTAACATTGTTCCTATTAAATAAATCTCATGGCAGATTTTAAATGAATTTCCCACAAGACAAACTTGTCTGGTGTTTCATTCTTTCTTTAACAAATTGGAGCATTACTTTTTTGGGTTGTACCCAATGATTCCATAGTTATATGGAGTATAGTATATGGATATAGTTTCCTCTTTCTGATAGACAGTCACTAGCCACTGCTATTTTATGTTATTACCAGTGTAAAAATGAAATCTCAAAGGACTCTCTTTATTTCTCTGGTATCTAAATAACTCGGCATTCTACTGGAAAAAAAGGTAATTTTGAAGAGTTGCTTGAACTTAAATTTATAGTATTGTGTGACATTAATATGTCTATATTCTGATAGTGAACATAAAAAACCCCCAAAACTTAAGAAATTAATTCATACAGTTGTGAGCACATCATGCTTGTGTACATGTTTTTGCATTTAAGGCATGTCAGAGATTTGTAATTTTTTTACTACTATCTTCAAAACCCAGTCTTTAGTTTTGATCTCACATGTTTGCTTCTTATGGACTACATAAATAGCTTTTCCAGGTGATGATCAACAGTCAAAAAAATGTATTATTCTATCAGGCATATTGTGGAAAGGCTTTGGCTTATTACTTCTAAGAATAAGCATGTACTTTTTTACTTTCTAGAAGATCCTGAAGAGCTCTGAAATACCTCTTGCAGCCTCCTTCACTATTTCTGTACATGTATCTTTTTCTCTTTTTAAACAAAAACAAAAACATTTTTGCCCAAGGAAGCTCTTCAGTTTTGCTAGAGCTGGAAATTCTTTCAATATGAATACTTTAAAAATGTAGCACTCAGAAGAGACAGAGTTGTTGATTGTTAATTAAAGTGGTTGAATAGTTGAAATAGTTCAAAATGTTGTTTGGCTCCAAAATAGTTCAATGTGCTACACTGCTGGAGGGAGACTAAAAAGCAGCCAGACAAAAAATAGGCACATTGAAACAGTGGGAGCAAAATGTTTTCTTTAGTTTTACTGACATATGATTTTGATGCCTATCTGTTCTCATCCACACAGCTGTGGGATTAAAGACCTTAATTTCTCATGGAAGTAAGCAATGTGAGATAAATATTAAGTGTTCTTTGTAATACAAACGACAAGAGCTTTCAAATGTCTTTTTTTTTTTTTTTTTTTTTTAACTAAGACTAATTTTTGTTAAAAAAGCAAGCTAATAATTTTGTATAGTAATCCCAGAGAGATCATACTATGAGTTTTTCTTCATACTTGCAGGTAGTGAAGTTGCACACAAAACTTGGCAAACCCATTCCTTCAACTGAACCAAATGTGGTTACCCAAGCTACTTCCTCAACATCCACATCTGCTTCCAAGCCAACTGCCTCTGCTTCAAATATACCAACTAGCAGCAGTACTGTGAACTCCTCTGTTGCATCCTCTGCAGTGAAAGTTCTTACTCCCACGGCAAACACACCAATTAACGCTGCATCCAACAACAAAACATCTTCAGCCGCTGCTAATATACCTGTAAAGAAAATACCTACACCGAAAATTAACTTTGTTGGCAAGTACAGAAGACAGTCTTTATTTTGAAACCTCACCTATTCCCTAATTTTTTTTAAAGTATGAGCACAGAGATACAAATGTATTTAGTCAACTTTGTGCATTCAGTAACTCCATTGTGTAAAGGGAATTACTGATAGGTGAGAGTAGGAGTGAATATTAAAGTTTCCTTGAAAATTTACGGTGGTTTTTTTCGCCTGGTTGTCTCCACCTGGCCTCTAAAATGCTTCTTCCACCTTCATGAGAAGCATCACTTTTGGGGTTTCTTATGTAACCGTAGGTACTGGAGTACTGTGCTTTATAGTCCACTTGGTCCTGATCTCAGTTCACAGCCTGGACTGTTGGAGGCACCTGCAGTAGGTTGGCACTTGGTAGCTGAAACATCCTTGTAAGAGTGGAAATCTAACCATGGAAACTTTAAACTGAGCATGACAGACACTCAGAGATGGGAAGCAACTGTTCCTCAATAACCTGTCCTGCTCTTAAAGAAAAAACGTGCAGTTGCAACAGTAAGAGTATACTGCCTCTGCTAGCAGAAACATAATGTTTCAAAGTACTTTTTTTGGATACATTTACACAATGACAAAAAAGGAGATTATTAAAATATATTTGGCTGAGTTGTTCCCATTCTGTCCTGTCTCTTGAAAAAACAAGAAAAAAATAACAAGACCGGTAATTTTATAAAGCTTTTCTTGTTAAAATAAAAAAAATTAGTGTTTAAATAACTTGAATATTACTAAACTTAAAGTCTTTAATTGTATTGAAAAATGTGTTTAAATTTTAACTGATTCTAAAAGACTGATAATGCTTCGGTCAGACCATTGATATTTGCAAAGAAAGGCTTCAGTTTGCACGCCATGTTTGATCACATTCTCATTTTATGAAAGTTAATTCAACTTTTTTTGATTTCTAGGTGGCAACAAGCTTCAGACAACAGGAAGTAAAATGGAAGAAATGAAATCACCTGAAAGTGTTAAAACAACTCCTGCTGCTACGGTACAAACACCAGAAGTAAAAGCAGAGACAGCAGCTGAACCAGTGACTCCCACAACTCTTGCTGCCTTGCAAAGTGATGTCCAACCAGTGGGCCATGACTATGTGGAGGAGGTATTACTGAAAATGTATATTTTAGCTGTTTTAGTGAAGCATAATAAGAGTGGTTGAGGTTGGCAGAGTTGCATGGAGGTCATCTGGTTGAATCCCCCTGCTCAAGCAGGGAGTAACATCCAGTTACCCAGGACCATGTCTGGATGGTTTTTGAGAGTGTCCAAAGACTCCATAACTTCCCTGGGCAACCTATGCCAGGGCTCAGTCACTCACAATAAAAAAGTGCTTCCTGATGTTCAGTTGTGTTTTGGTTTGTGCCTATTGCCTCTGGTTCTGGCACTCGGCACCACTGAAAAGAGCCTGGCTCTTTGCACCCTTCCCTCAGGTGTTTACATACATTGACAAGATCCCGTTCCCCTCAGCTTCCTCTTCCCTAGCTAGACAGTCGAAATCCCTCTGGATGTCAGTGCCACCCTGTGGCATGTCAGCCGCTCCTCATAGTTTTGTGTCATCAGCAAACTTGCTGAGGCTACACTCCACCCCATCATCCAAGGCATTACTGAAGGTGTTTAAAAGGGCTGGAGCCAGTATCGAGGGGCACACTGCTGGCTACTTGCCTCCAGCTGGGCTTTATTCCACAGATCACCATTCTTGGCCCGGCCTCACTGTATGTTTATCCAACATACACAGTAGCAGCTTATGCATGAGGATATTGTGGTGAGACAGTATCAGCTGCCCTGCCTTCATCTGCCAGGTTTCACCTTTTTGCTCCTGATGGTTTTCTTGTCCTCTCATTGTACCTGGAAGTGGTTTCCAGGGTTAGCTACTCCCATCACCTTCCCTGAGATCAAGGTGAGGTTGACTGACGTGTACTTCCCTGGTCCTCCTTGAAGATAAGAGTGACAAGGCATTGAACCTGCAAAGGCTTGTGCATGTTTACATTTTTGTATTGTGCATGTTTCTTTTTTCTTTCTCTTCATGTGGGTGGCATGAGGTAGGTAGGTGGATCAAGTCTAACATAACTTTTGCGTTATATACAATGGTATATATACGTTTGTGATTTACTCAGTATGTTCAGTCTTGAATTTAAAGCTGTGCAGTCTTTGGAGTGGAAGAACTTTGTTCATTGTTCATTACCAAGCACAGTGGTTGTCTGTCAGAATTGAAAGTTCTATGCTTTTTTTCAGTTATTGTGTGAACTTCTTAGTATGTTGTGGGACAGGTAGACATTATCCACTGTCATTGGATAATTAGATTAACAAATAATTAATTTTTACATCCACTTTATAAAAAACCCAGGAAAAGGCCAAAATGTGTTACAACTTCATTTTCCAGGTAAGGAATGATGAAGGCAAGGTGATCCGCTTTCACTGTAAACTCTGTGAATGCAGTTTTAATGATCCTAATGCCAAGGAGATGCACTTGAAAGGGAGGCGGCACAGACTTCAGTACAAGGTTGGTAGAAATGCTAATGCTTCTCTCTGAAAATCGAGCAGATATCACTGATCACATGTTCTTAAATTTAAAGACTAGACAAAAGTAGGCACTGTGAGTGAACAGCATATAAAAAACCTACACAAGCAGCAGTAGGTACTTTATGTTGTTTGCCATGAATTTCAAGTAGTGTAAAATAGTACTGCTCAATGTGTTTGTCAGGATAAGCCACGTACACTCCTTGTGGAGACATTGAGAAACAAGTGTTGCAGATTCTGTTAGTGCTGAGGGCATTCATGCAGTTATAAAACTGCATTTTACTCCCCTTGATTTTCTTGTAGACAAGTGGGGTATGGTAAATGTCAGAGCAATTCTGTAATCATGAGCTGAAAAGAGAAAATGAACATGTAATTCATTATTTTTCTGAACTAGAAAAAAGTAAACCCAGACTTACAAGTAGAAGTAAAGCCCAGTATTCGAGCAAGAAAAATTCAAGAAGAAAAGATGAGGAAGCAGATGCAGAAAGAAGAATACTGGAGAAGGCGAGAAGAGGAGGAACGTTGGAGGATGGAAATGAGGTAATGCATTGTTTTATGAATGAATGAGGCAAAGCTGCAGTCAGATTGTCTGCAACTAAATTCAGTAGTTACTTATTTTGAATACTTCTTGGAGGAACTCTGTACTGTCTTGTTTTAAATGAAGTTGTCGTTATCTCTTTGAGGTTTTTGTTTCTTACTGTTCTATCCCTCTGAGGAACATAGAGTTGTTAGAATTACTTTGCTATAACTTCAGACCTACTTTTAAAGTAATTACTCATTTTAGTTACCCTCTGGAGTACACTGGTATTTGCTTCTGACTACTAAAAAGGTCTTTTTAGAATGGTATTAAGTGGTACATGAAGAGAACACTTTGATTGATGCTCTTTAGGCGATACGAAGAGGACATGTACTGGAGGAGAATGGAGGAAGAGCAGCACCACTGGGATGATCGCCGCAGAATACCTGATGGAGGGTATCCTCATGGTCCTCCAGGACCTCTGGGCCTGCTGGGAGTTAGACCAGGAATGCCTCCTCAGCCTCAAGGACCAGCTGTGAGTTTCTAAAATTGAGGAAAAAAAATTAAATCATACTTACCAGGAAGCACAGTTAGAATTACAAATTAATCAGTGATGTTTCACTTGTCTCCAGTGTTTCTTAGTAAAGGATTCGGAAAAGTGAAAAAGAAAGTACATGCCAGTGTAACAGTATAGGTGGACATGTATTCCAAAATGAGTCCACTGAAATGACAAGAGGGTGCCTTAAATCTTGTCTGTGTGAAATACAAGTCACACTACATTTCTGTAGTTTTTTATTTGACTGCATTATACAATTTGTGGGCAAATGCTTGGATAAAAAGTGGCTGAATCATCAGTTTCAAAGGATAGTGCTTAGTGGTGGATCATATGCTACCTGTGTGGAGTGAATGTCACGTGGTTTTGTCCTGGGGTTAGTCTAGTAGGGACCTTATCAGTGATCTGAAAGGTGATGGGGTGAGTGCACACTCTGAGACTTGCAGCTGGCATGAAACTGAACCAGTCTGGGGTGCGGAGAATAGCTGATACCTTTGAGGTCAAGGCCACCATCCAGAGGGACTTAGGCAAGCTGGAGGAATGGCATTTTTTGGAATTCTGCAAGGACAAATGCCTTACTCTGCACTGAGAAAGGAGTAACCCCTTGCACTGATACAGGCTGGGTGGCAGCTCTGCTGAAAGGGATCTGGGGGTCTTGGCAAACAGGGAGCTGAACGTGAGTCAGCAGCAGGACCAGCAGCAACCCAGGCTTTAGTAACAGGAGCATAATCCAAGAGGTGAAAGGAAGTGATCAGCTTTTAGTAGAATCAGACTGAAATACTACATTAAGTTTGGGGCTTGGCAGTAGAAGAAAGATAGGATGAACCATAGCAATTTCACTGTGGGGCTACCAGGATGATCATGGGTCTGGAATTCATGCAGACTGAAGGATCTGGGCTTGTTCAACCTGGAGAAGAGCGAGCTTCGAGCTTCAGTGTGATGTAATTTAATACCCCTGTGCATTATAAAGACAGTGGAGCCAGGCTTTTTACATCCAGCTTAAGCCAAGTCAAAAGACTGAAAACAAGAAATCATCTCTTTTAATGCAGATGCTGTGCAGCCTCTGTCTTTTCAAAAAACAACAGACTAAAGCCCTGAGCAACATGATGTGGTCTTAAAGCTGACCATGTTTTTTTACATGGGGGGTCGGACTGTACAGCCCTCTGAGGTCCCATCCTGTGATTGTATGAAAGCAATCATGGGTACTTTATTTTACTTAATATGCAAGTATTTCCCAGTGGACTGAAAGACGAGGTATTTTTGTTGGGGAAGTACCTCTGATTTGTAATTTGTTTAATTTTGACACATTTCGTGTCTTTTCAGACACAATCAATTGTGACCAGTGCAAGTTGTTAAGGACACTTCAGTTTATGTGTTGTTACATTTCAGTGATGTAAGGTTTGAATATTCTGTTGTTTAGCCACATGTTTGAGCTTTGGTCACTCTTTGGGAGTGCACCCAGGTTTCAGAAATACACTTTTGTTTCTGTTTAGCCTCTGCGCCGCCCTGACTCCTCTGATGACCGCTACGTGATGACCAAGCACGCCGCTATTTATCCCACGGAGGAGGAGCTTCAGGCAGTCCAGAAAATTGTTTCTATTACTGAACGTGCTTTGAAACTTGTTTCTGACAGCATGACCGATCAGGAAAAAAGCAAGAATAAAGAGGGAGATGACAAAAAGGATGGCAGTAAAGACAGGTATTATTTTTGTTTATTACTTTTTAAGAATTTCATTGTTTTTCGTTACCCTGTTACCTGTGCTTCCCGGGGTTATCTTCTCTTTGGGCTTTTATACGGTATATGTGGATTTTTACATTATTATTTTAAATACAACTTGTAACTATAATTCACAGAGCTTTGAAGGGAGTTTTACGGGTGGGCGTTTTGGCTAAAGGATTGCTGCTCCGAGGAGACCGAAACGTCAATCTTGTGTTGTTATGTGCTGAGAAGCCTTCTAAGTCATTGCTCAGTCGTATTGCTGAAAGTCTTCCTAAGCAACTTGCAGTAAGTAGAATTTTGGGGTTTGGATTGGAATTTATGTAGAAGTACTGCACTAGTCAAGTCAAATATCAGCAGGGCTCACTGTGCTACATTTCATAGCTCAGGTTTGATTTTTTTCCATTTTCTGAGTGTTTTCATCTGAATTCAGAGACTCCTGCATATTCTGCTTTCTCTGTATTGTGTCTATACAAGTATGTACTCCACTGGTGTAGTACCAATCATCATTTAATACATTTTAATTAATTGGGAAATAGAATTGAGCACGAGAAAGGCTGTTATACAGTTAGCAGCAGCACTTACAGGAAGCTTGCTGCCTGAAGGCCAAATTTCTTCCTTCTTTTTGTGGCTACATCTTGTTTCCCATTTGTATGAGTTAATGCTTTGCAGGTCCACAGTGAGCTTACTGTTGTGTGGTGATTTTTATAATGTGGACCTTTAAAAAAACAAACATGCAGTTTTAGACCATTCAGTGAAATTAATATAAACCAACTGCAGTATTTCCACAAAAAAAAGAAATTATGGAATAAAGTGTCTGCTCTCTGCTGGCCAAAGCCTGTTCAGTGTCACTGTAGAGTCTGTGTCGCAGTAGTAATATTTCAGTGCAGCCTGGTAAACTGCTCAACAGAATCACTGGCATAGTAGAAGCTTTAGCAAAATCAGATTAATTAGAAAGTAGTCTCGGGTTTGCTCGTTTGAAGTAACAGAACAGAAGTCAATTTAAAAAATACACATCCTGAGCTGGCTTTGTGGAAATGTCAGTTCTCCATGTAGTTTGTGGAAGAAGATCACAGAGATGCTGACACTTTCCTTTTGGGGCTACTTAGGATTATTAAAGTAGCAAGAAGCAGTTTGGAGTAACCCTCTTGTTAGTTACTCTTACATTTTTTTCACCTGGTATTTGTCTTGCCCTTTGTTCTTAGCACATTTTGACATCCAAGCATAGGATGTATTAGCAGTACCCATCCTGTGAGGCTGAAAAACAACCACTGCATCTTTGCTTTTTAAAGGCTGCTGTGATCCAATGAAAAATGCTCTGCTGATATTTTAAGTGGCACTGAGATTTTTCTTTACGTCAAACAGAGTCAAGATTCTTGTTACATAATTGTATCTAAATTTACTTTCTGGGTATTTTTTTTCCTTTTGCATGGTTGGTTACTGTTGTGTATTTTCATTTGGAAACAATATGCAAGTCCAGATGTCTGTATATCTGTATAGTGTGTGCTGTGGTATCTATGACTACACAGGTATCTGCTTCATGTAGTTGTATTGCATCTCATTTTTCTGTTAAAAAAGACTATGCTGGAATCCGTGTTCTTCCCCATGCTTTTATTGACCACATGCTAACAGAAATTTCTGTTTCTTGGTATTTAGGTAATAAGTCCTGAGAAATACGATATCAAGTGTGCAGTCCCAGAAGCAGCAATAATTTTAAATTCCTGTGTGGAACCCAAAATGCAAGTTACTATCACACTGACATCTCCAGTCATTCGGGAAGAGAACATGAGGGATGGAGGTTGGGAAGTTGTTAAAGATGTTACTTTTTCCTCACCTATTTATTCATGTTTATTCTGCTTAAGATGGCATTAAGTCCTGGAAGGCAACATGCTGGCACATGTATTTGATTGAAACCTTGTTTTTCATCAACCAGTCTTGGTAGAGAACAGTTGGTCAAAATAAATGTGTATATGATGTTTTTATTTCATTTTTAAAATTTCTAACTTTATGTTCAACCTCAGCTTTCTGGAAAAGGTACAAACTTGATTTTTTTTCCCCTCTTAAAATTATGTGGGAAACTAAGAATTGTATACCAAGTGACTCTAAACTGGCTTTCTAGAGCAGTCTTGCCTTAAGAGAAAGATTATACGATTTTAGAAAATCAAATCACAGGTTTTTGGGTTTAAACTGGATCAGCATTACCATCACTTAGACCTTTCAAATAGCAGCGCCACTTAAAATGCGCTTCTATAATGATTTTGATGGTAACAGTGCTTCTATCTTTAAAAGAGGATGTGATTTTTTCCAGCTCTCTGAGGTTGTTTTTTGGTCTGGAGTGTTTTTTGAGTATATTTAGGCTCCTGGTATTATAATCAGTCTTCTATCCAACTGGCAAACCCAGACTAGTACAATAAGAAATGGCTTTGTCATTGAGCTGAAGCAGAAGGTGGAGCTTGTAAATCAATTTACATTTCTGAAGTCCACAGTTCTCTGGTGCCAGCAGTGTTGCTTTAGGGTCTGTTCTGTAACACTTTCAAAGCTCCAAAAGCTTTTAAGCCAACAA
Organism: Hafferia zeledoni; assembly: GCA_035583235.1. Taxonomy (NCBI): domain Eukaryota; kingdom Metazoa; phylum Chordata; class Aves; order Passeriformes; family Thamnophilidae; genus Hafferia; species Hafferia zeledoni. The sequence goes on from JAWWEV010000095.1 coordinate 61,475,789, forward strand.
GCATGATTAATGTCTGCAGTACATTGGTTCCTTTTATTTACGGGTCAGATAAAATTAACTTTTGTTTCCTTTTAATCATGTATTTTCATAGTTGAAAGAGATCACAGCAAACAGGGTTCTGGTGTTTGACAGCGAACCTACAAATAGGAAATCTAAGGCTGTCTCAACAGATCTCATATGCAGGTTGAAAGAAATTGTATGTGTGTATGTATACATGTGCTTGTGTATATACGTATTTATATAAGCCACAGAGGTTTTTTATTTCATCTCATCATTACATGTCCTCTAAAATACTTGAGGTTTTCATATTGCATTAGTAAATGTCCTGTAGCTGTGACTAGTGCATTACGAGCAAGCTATGTTAACACAGTCATCCTGATAATCAGAAAAATTACAAGATGCATTCTGTGGTTTGGATGACTTCCAAAGAGTCTTAGAGTGTTTTGAACATGATTTTTAAGCTGTGCCTATTATTCCTAGCTATAAAGGCTTTGTAACATGTACTGTCACACCCAACGAATTTTACTTGTTTTTTGACAATCTGAGTGTAACATGACTCTGGGGTGAATCTGACTTCCCATATTATCTCAGTTTTTAAAGAATACATTCACTTAAAAGATTTTATTATTCAATTAGACTAACAATTAAATGAAATTACCCTTAAACACCATGCTTACTTCTTGATGTACTGTGCAGAAGTGCAATACTGATTCTTGCTACAATACTCAATTTCAAATAAGTGATTTCTGGCCTAAAATTCCATGATGTGGACTGAAAATAAAAGACATTTCAAATTACTATCATCAATCCCTTGATTTATGCCACCGAAAGGAAACAAATCTGTATTTTTGTCTGACCCACACTTGAGTTAAATTATCTCTGTGAATTTATTCACTGCTGAATGCAGTACTGCCTCTAGGCAGACAAAGTCAAGTTAAATTTCTCTTCAAGACACTGAGCAGTATAAAATGGATGTGCAGAAAAGTTCACTTTTGAAACTGGAACAAATGGAAGACTGAATTGACAATTATTGCAGCAAAGAAGTTCCTTATTGCGAAGACTGCTGCTTATTTGCTGCAGAGTAACAGTATGTGTTTGTGTTTTTCTTACTGCAGCTTCTCATGCTCTGTGTCTTACATTGGTTTAAAGTTTTCTCTTTTTTTTAGCCCGCTTGGGGAGCTAGTTCAGGTGTTAAGGAAGGCTTTACCGGAAGAACCAGTTTGAGTAAAGACGAGACTGAGTCTTGCACGTGGAGTAGAATCATGTTTGAAGTGTAATTACATGATGAAAGCCTTAAAAAAGAGAAACAAGTGAAATGAAATTGTTAACCGCATAGCTACTGTTTCTTACAGTATCGTGCGTTTGACAGGTTACCAAATCTGGTATTCCAAGAGCTGTAACCCCTGCTGTGGAGTCTTCCTTCAGCAAGCAAAGTGTACATACTTGAAAACACATCTGTGTGTGCGCGTGTGTCTTTTTTATCCTTAGCTCACAGCCCCGGTCCAAAGCCTTCTAGCAGAGGGACTTGATTCCTGTCAGGGGTGGCTGCCAAGACATCGGAAGGATTTTTGACCAAGGTTTTCTAAAGCTCAGTGTCACACCTGCCATGCTTTACAAAGGAGGGGTTTGGATGCATAGTCCTAGCATCTACTGTTACTTTGTGTTTGTTTTTTACTTTTTCTTTTTGTCTTTGTCTCTCTCCTAGAATTAAGCAGTGTTCACACTAGTCTTGAAATAGTTGACTGGATAAAACATATTTCACATAATAAAACTTAATTAAATTGATACACCTGTTAACTTTTAATTAAGAGGTAGTGTGGACACAGCATGTCTAACTGAAGATTAACCCCTTATGTTTAGCCTAGTAATAAGTTATACAGGGTAAGAATTCGTGCGCATGTTTTGTAAATTAATTCAGGTTTTTTCTGAGTTTAATAGGGTGGTAGGTTAGGCATCTGATTTTAGTTAAATAGTCTTTAAGGGGTTAATCCTAAAATGTGAAACGTAAGCAAAAATCCACAGATTAAATATTACAAGAGTTCCCTTGATACATTTTTTCAGTCAATGTCCATTACATGCCTCAGCAATTTCTGACTTTATGAGTTTCAAGAGTATTATGGTAGCTATTAGTAGCCCATTTTACTCAGTGCATTTCCAGCCCTGAGTAAGATTCTTTTCTGGGCATTTAAACTGCAATTCTTCTTAGTAAATTTATTTTCCAAATTAAAGTTTCTGAGAGGTAGAAGTAAAGTTTTAAATTATTTGATAAATTGTTATGCTAAAAGTTTGCACAGTGTCACCTATTTGCATATTAGTTTTAGAAGAAAGTAAATAATTGACCGATTAGATTAGTAGGCCCAACAACACATATTTTTCTTTCTAATTTCTCAGCCTTACTTTGCCACTTTTTCCTGCTCTGCATTTTCTTAGGATGTAGTGCTTGTCTCTTGTATCTGGGTTGTACTCCTTTCATCTGTTAGCTTACCTGGCACTCCTCTTGTACAGGTTTGGAGGAGACGTTTTTGTTGGGGTTTGTTTTGGTTTCTAAATTGGTTTTGTTTTAAAATTAATACCACTATAAATATCTTCATTTGCTCTGAATTGCCTTGTTAATCCCGATTTTCATCTTTCCACTTCAACATTTGTATGGAAGTTGGAATATCTGTGTGAGAAGATACTTGTGTTCTTCACACGTTTGTTCTTATGAAGTCCTCTGCCTGGTATCCCTGTGCAGAGCAATGGGACTGTCCTATCAAAATGCTGAAATCTGAATGTAGTGCTTCACATAAATTGCTGTATTGCAAAGCTGTACCACCATATTAATTCATGACTTTTTAGTGCTGTATGGTAAGGTATCCTACAGTTTATTTTACTTCTGTGGTTTCAGAGCAGTATTTCTGCAACATCTCTAACAGCTTCTTGTTGCAGGCATGTTTCGTAAGTCTCATTTATTTTTTTTTAGTTGTATTCTCTGGCTTAGCTAAATTTATATCTTGGTGGAGTAAACTCTATTGCTCCATACAGCCAGCTCCTGTGAAATGAGTGCCATTGAGTGATGGCTGTTTGTTTCACCTTATCTGGTGTATCACCAGTTATGCTACCAATATACTTTTTTAGTAGTCCCAATGGCCATTTTCACAACTAGTGAAAAAAACTTAAAGGTGAACACTGCTCTGGTTATATGCATATGACGTTCAGCCTGAGGGATGGATACTATTTCATATTGTTCAGTGGTTCCAGTTTCACTGGTTAAACCACTTCTGTGGTCTCTTCCTTTTTGATAGCAAAGCAGACAGCTTGGTAATTAAATCCTTTTCTAAACATTTAAATATACAAGGTCTACTATATCTTCTTTATCTTTCAGACATTATGCTTTGTTTCTTAGGCTATTTCTTGCTTTTCTTTTTCCTGCTGAATCCTATGTAAAGCAGACCCTTTACAGATCTTTTCCTGCATCCTGAGTGTTGCTGGAACACATCACATGTGTTACGGGCTGAGGAGTTTTATTTATATAAGAGAGGATAGTAGAAAGCAATGGAACTCTGTAATATTGAAGAACATTTCGCGTTCTTTCAGTCAGGTGTTTAAAGCAAAATAATTTCAAGTTTAAGGTATGATAAAAATAACATCATTACTAAACATCTAGTGCTTTTAAGATTCGTTATATGTAGTTTTTCTTTTAAGACTAGGTCCCAAATAACATGTGACCATTAAAATTTGCAAGAAACTAAGTTTGAATGTTTCTGCTTGGTTAAAGTGGATTTTTGTGTTCCTTCTGTCTCGTGTTCTCTGTGCTGGTGCACTGTGTCCAACCATCCTTCCTTCGGTATTTAATTTTAGGAAATGTGTGTTCTTCCAGTGTTAGCTTAAATAAAGAAATGCTGAGCATTGCATAATCTGCAATGCATTTGAAAATAACTTCAGATCTGAAGCGTAACATGCTCCTGATCTTCATACTGGCTTGATGCCCTGATCTGGATTGAACAACTTTTGTTAAACATTCACATTTGTTGCTCAAGGGTTTAAACTTTAAATGGCATGTGTGACATTGAAGCTGTTTAAGGAAGTGTCTTGCTCACCTGGTCAAACACCCATTCCTCACTGCATTTTGCCAATTCAATCCATTTTAGATGTAACCTCGGGTATGGTGAAAGACCCACCGGACGTCTTGGACAGGCAAAAATGCCTTGACGCTCTGGCTGCTCTACGCCACGCTAAGTGGTTCCAGGTTCGGAACATCATTTTACTTTCTTCTTGTAGCCTTATGAGAGATTAGTTCAGTTGCAATATAAATGTTTAATTGTGTGAAAACACTCAGCGTTGTTCATGCTAATAATACTTAATACTTTTCTGGTCCCTAAATTTAACTGTAGAAGGTTGAGTATGGAGGAGCTGCTTTATGCAGTTGTTGCTCATTTGACATGATTTGTTTTCTGGTCATTGAGAAGGCGATGTTGAAAGCTTGACTCGCTTGGGGTGATCATATGGTGTATATTTGTTATATATTCCATAAGGCTGCAGAGTAACTTCGCTTTAAATAATGGAATATGTGTTTAAAGCTTTGTGTTTAGATTTTAAGACTTTTTTTTCTATTTCTTTAAGTGCATTAAGTGTAGGGAATGAAAGGTGAGAAGCAACTGTTTGGTTTAGTGACTTTGCATGCTGGCAAAGGCACAATAAAGAAACCAAACAGATTCCCTTGACCTTTCAGTCTCTATACCTATTTCTTAGATCTTTACTTTATCCTTTTTTTTCTAATATAGAAAGATACTGTATTTACTGTTACAGATGAACATAGGTCAAAGTGTACAGGGGATCAAGAAATGTTATTCTTGCATAACCTGTGCACTTTGACTTCTACCACCTTAAATTACTAACCCTGTATAAAATACTGCTGTAAATGGCAGCTCATGGAATAAAGTTGCAGAATGATTTGTTTCAATCTTGTATCTGAGCTTCCATTGAACAGCGGTGTTTTAGTCGTTCAACAAGTCCTATTTGCTGCAGGTGCAGGGATTAATTAATTTGATTTTGTATTGCTCTCAAGGCTAGAGCTAATGGTCTGCAGTCCTGTGTGATTATCATACGTATTCTTCGTGACCTCTGTCAGAGGGTTCCTACTTGGTCTGATTTTCCAAGCTGGGTAAGTAATGTTCGTCTGAACAAGCATTTTTAAAAAATATGGTGCTGCAAATAAAGCGAAGTGAAGTTTTACTACAGTTTTTCAATTTAGACTTCTTCAACAAGTAATGTAGGGTTTTGTTTGGGATTTTTGGAGGCATTTTTGCCAACAAATATTCCAGGTTCCCTCTCAAAATAGAATTTTCTGAGTTTTTTTTCATTTGAAGCTGGAATTGATTATTTCTTTTCCAAAAGGAATTTTATGATTCTTTTATATCCTTTGTGGGTAGATTCTTATTCCAGGTTTTAGATTTTTTTTTTTCCCATACTTTATATGAAAGAATCTATTTTTTTCTAACCATCCACTCTAAAATGCTTGGAGTTGGCTGAAGCTTATTTAAAATAATGTCAGCTGTGCCCAAATAGTTCCATGATAACAGAAAGCCTACTTCAAAGAATAAATCACAGTGATTCTTGTTATCATTAATATGGCCCTCCCTCATGGTGAAATGCCACAGTAGTTCAGTACAGTCTGTGGTTGTGTCACCATCACATTTTAGTCAGTGTCACTTAAATCTCTGGGTTGTATTGGGTCAAGTTTCTTAATTCTTGCAGCTGAGTGTTCTTGGAGCATTCCTTTTGCATTGATATGATACCTTAAGTTAACTCTCCACGAGGCAACATGTGCTCCAGATATTAACAGATGTTCAGTCTGTAGACTGGACAAAGTCAGTCTGAAACAGATCTGTGAAATGTGTGTCACGTGGAAGTAAACTTAGCTTTGATTGTTCTGTTTCGCAGAACAAATCCAATTGCACTGTGATCCTTCCTTTTCAGTTTTTGCAGGAAGGGCACTAACATTGTTGGGGCAGTTTCAGCAGCTGGCTTCATTTCAATGAGAAATGTTTTACAACTCCAATTACTTCTGATAATATTTAGTGCTTGTGGAAAGTGGAGTCCTTTCATCTGGGTTTTAAATATCTAAAGGGAAAAAAGCCAGTGCCAGTTTCGTGCTACATTTCATTAAAAGTACACTGAACAAATACAGTGTCTTAAAAGACAGTAAAAGGTAACTGCCCTTTTAGTATCACTGATACTGAGTTGCCATAGAATAAACCCTGTCATAATTTCAGAAAAGCATCCTTAGAACTGTTGCAGCACAAAGCAGGCACATGCGTGAAGAACAAGGAATTATTTTTAACTTTCACATTATGTGTTGTAATGCACATCCAGAAGGAAAGAGAGGTGGGGAGCAGCATGTCAGACGTAGCTGTGCCTCAGTTCTCTCCAAAAGTGATTCCTGATTTACCTCTGGTAACTGATGCATTGTCAGTGGCATGGATCAGTATGGAAATACAGTCAGCAATTCTTTTGGCCCATGGGAAAAATCTTATGGATGAAAACAATGACGAAATGACACTGGCGATTTCTGCCAGTCATAGGTGGAATTTCATAGATTGGAGAAACACAGTTTTCTGGATACAGACTTTTTTCCTAACTTATATACTAGAAACCTCTCACAAACCAAAGCGGTGCCAGAGCTTTAAAAAAACCCCAACCTAAGTAGTTGCAAAAATAGAAGATATTAGGAAGTCTGAATATTGACTTTATTAGCACTTCGTGTGTCTAAAAATAAACATTAAATTAGAAAAATTTTTTCAAGTTCCTACAAGTTAGAAGAAACTATTACTCAAGTTTGATTTTTCAATCTTGAAATCCAGCTTTTTGGGCACTTAAACACCAGGGCATCATAATTCACAGTTTCCTAGGATTGAGTTGTAGACTATGAGATCTGAAAGAACTAGAATGGAATAAATGCAAAAACATGATCTAATTTTTTCTTTACTGATGCGTTTTGCTTCATACTTGAAAACCATGAAATTACTGTTGCCAAGTCTTGAGCGATACAGTGAGAGTATGGAAATAACATGCACAGGAATTGAAATTCCTCAGTTAAATGGAGCTAAAATAGAAAGCAATGGACACCCTTAGTGAAGGATTGGGATCAGCACTGCCTGTATTTATTTGCATACATGACAATAAGCATTTACACCTGGAAAGGAAAAATTAAAGGTAGCATTTGAACAACTGTAAACACAGTGAGGAAGACAATGACCAAACAAGTGCCTGCAAAAAACCTGCCTAAAACCAAGAGACACATTGTTTAAGAATTAAATGTGGCAAGGAGGTAGCAGTGAAACATTAATTTAATGCTTGGAAAGAAAACTTAAGGAAAGCCAGTCTTTACTTTTGCAAGTATCTTTTACAGATTTTGCTGGAAAAAAACAGTGCCTTATAAAAGTAAACTGTGGAAATAGTCACAGAAAAAACACCAATGTTTAAAATATAGCTAATGATTTAAACCATTTTAACAAATATCAAATAGTGTGTTTAGAAGTATTACAGAGTGGTTTTCTTAATTATTTGACATCTGAATTAGCATTAGGCGACAATCGGGAGAAAACTTGCTGTGAACTTCAGTTTTGCTAAACTGAAGAAAAATTACCCACTTAAACATTTTGAGAATTTTAAATTTTTGATGTTTGAAGTTTCTGTACTCCTGTAGAAAAAAATACTTTTCTGTGTCATTCTGTTAATTTCATTAGATATACTGTCTAAAGATGGCTGACAGAATCAAGTGACCCATGACATTTTATGTTCTCAAAAAATGGCTGGACAAGTTGTCTACCTGCTTATGTAGGCCACTATTGTATAAATTTCTACAAAATTATTGAACAACCTGTGATGAGTAGAAGTGTGTCAGAGAATCATTAAAGTTGGGAAAGACCTTTAAGATCGTCAGGTCCCACTGTTAAACCCAGGACCATGACCCTGACCACTAAACCATGTCCTGAAGTGCCATATCCACGTGTTTCATGAACACTTCCAGGGATGGTGATTCCACCACCTCCATGGGCAGTTCCAATGCTTCAGAACCCTTTCAGTGAGAAAATTTTTCCCAATATACAAGCTAAACCTTTCCTCCTGCAACTTGAGGCCATTTCCTTGTCCTGTCACTTGTTCCCTGGGAAAAGAGGGCAGCTCCCACCTTGCCACAACCTCCTTTCAGGTGGTTGTAGAGAGCAACAAGATCTTCCCTGAGCCTCTTTTTCTCCGGGCTGAGCCCCCTCCAGCTTCCTCAGCTGCTTCTCATGGGACTTGGGTTTCAATCCCTTTCCCAGCTCTTCTGCCCATCCCTGGACACGCTCCAGCACCTCAGTGTCTTTCTTGGAGTGAGGGGCCCAAAACTGGACACAGGAATTGAGGTGTGGCCTCAGCAGTGCCCAGTACAGAGGGACAGTCACTGCCCGGGTCCTCCTGGCCTCACCATTACTGACCTAGACCAAGATGCCAATGGCCTTCTTGGCCACCTGGGCACACTCTGGCTTATGCTCCACTGCTGTTGACCAGCACTCCCAGGTCCTTTCCTACTGGGCCACTTTCTCGCCACTATGTCCCAGGCCTGGAGTGCTTCAAGGGGTGGATGTGACCCAAGGGCAGGACCCAGCACTTGGCCTTGTTGAATCTCACACAATGGGCCTCAGTCCCTCGATCCAGCCTGTCCAGATCCCTCTGCAGAGCCTTCATAACTTGCTGCAGATCAACACTCCCACCCAGCTTGGTGTCATTTGTGACCTGACTGAGGGTGTATTTGTTCCCCTCATCCAGATGACTGATAAAGATATTAAACAGGATTGGGCCCCGTACTGAGCTCTGGACAACACCACTAGTGACCAGTCACCAGTATTATTACTCAGTCTTTCACCACCTTTCCTTTTATTCATCTTTATAAAATAACAGGTCTTTTTTTCCTTTTTGACTGAAAGTATTGTTTGATGTGTAATGTTCTTCAAAATTCTGGATTCAAAAGTTCTGTATTGAGCAACAGGAGCAGCTTTTTTCTGTCTTAATTCATCTTCTAATTTGGCTGACCCCTCTTATTTTTGATCTAGGCTATGGAGTTGCTTGTGGAAAAAGCAATTAGCAGTGCTACTGGACCACAGAGTCCTGGGGATGCACTAAGAAGAGTCTTTGAATGTATATCTTCAGGAATCATCCTTAAAGGCAAGTTGCATTTGATCAGTCTCTATATACTTATGTTTAAATAATGTAAAGTCTGTAATCTTGATTGAAATAAGGTAGAGATGTGCTACTAATTAGCCTAACTGTTTAAGGTGGTCCTGGCCTTCTGGACCCTTGTGAGAAAGATCCTTTTGATACACTTGCTATAATGACAGATCAGCAACGAGAGGATATTACTTCAAGTGCACAGGTATGGAAACATGTGTGAAGTAACTAAATTTTTTGGATGGTTTTTGGTTTAGTTTGGACTTGAATTTTTCTTTCTTAGAATGTGGTCAGATCTTACCAGTCCTAAGGTAGGCATTAAACATGTCACAACAGAGCATGTGTAACAGGGTTCATTTTTGCACTAAAATTAACGTATTGTTCTGAGAGGTTTGTGCCATTCTCATCTAGATTATATATATCTGTAAATAGACTCACTCTAAAGCAGTATGTTATTGATTGGAAATTACACTGACATTTAAGGTTTTATAAATAAAGCTGTGTAAGTTTAATTTTAATATGACATTATGCTTGCAGGGTAAGAGGTTACTGCCTCTACCTCTTCATTTGATCCTTTTGCTAAAGATTCCTCGTGCCTAATGGGACGGACATGTGCAAGCCTTGCCTGCTTCAGTGCAGGCCCAGCAGCTGAAACACATGCATATTATTTTTGAGCTAAGGTGATGTGTTTACAGAAGCAGCAAATCTGACTACGCATTTTATTGTGTTGACTTTGTTGCGGGAAAGAAAGAAGGGATAATGAGAGCTAAGGATATCATGCACTACCAGTATTCCTCCATAACTCTGTGACAAAGTACTCAAATTGACATTTGTTCCTAACAGAAATAACTTTTCTCCTACCCTTTTCTAGTTCGCGCTGAGGCTCCTTGCATTCCGTCAAATACACAAAGTTTTAGGAATGGATCCCTTGCCACAGATGAATCAACGCTTCAACATCCATAATAATCGCAAAAGGAGAAGGGACAGTGATGGGGTTGATGGGTTTGAAGCAGAGGGGAAAAAAGACAAAAAAGATTATGATAACTTTTAAAAATGTTTGTCATCATTGGTAAGACTGAAGCTAATGAAAAGTCCATTTGTTGCCTTGCTTTACTTCATTCATAATAATGTCTGTTGGAAACATCCAAAACTTGGGTCTAATTCAAACCTGAGAACTAGATTTTGAAGAGAACAACTTCACTCTTCTGGGGGATTCTGAGAATTTTAATTGGATGTACTCTACCAGACAAATTATGGATGGAAAGCCTGCAAATGGAAACTGTTGTGTAGTTTTTCCTCATGTTATTTTCTTTAAATGTGTTGCTAACTTTAGTAACTTCTTTTTTTTTTTTGTCTTTTTTATTAACAAGTGCATTGTCTTCCTATCTTGACTGTATTTAATGCAGAATTTGTGCTTCTGTTGCTTTGTGTATTTTGACTTTTTATTTAGAAGTTATTTTTGTTTGCCTTTGACACTAGTTGTATGAGTTACTTTGTATTAGGTAGTAAAACTGTTCCCCTCCCCATTAATATTTTGCAGAAGTTGGTTGGGTTTTTTTGTAAACTGAGACTGCAGGATCATGTTTTATTCTAAGTGTGAAGGGGTTACAACACATAATTGTCCTGCCATTTGAGTGCTCAGAATTAAATGTTTTTGCCAATCTTGTGGCATTTGTCTCCTGAGTGTGATATAACGGTGTAATTAAGACAAATTTGTGTTAATCTAATCGAATTTGCTGTTAGTTGTGCATTAGCAGTATAAAAGCTAATATATACAGTATGGTCTTGCAACAGTTTTAAAGCGCTGCATAATTGATCAAAGATTTGCATGATGGGTTGTTTTTCTCTTTTATAGAAGGGCTTTTAAAACTATTACCTTAGGTTAAATGCATAGGTCTCTGTATGATTGAATTTGTGACATAGCAAGGCCAAAAAATAACTTTCTGAATTTCTTTTCTCAGCAAGCAGAAGTGGGCATTACCCATTTAGACAAAGTTAGTTGTTCATTTCAGTCAACTTTGTCAGTATGGTATCAATGCCCCTCAGCCCTTAAAGTAAATGTTTGTCATATCAGTGCCTGTGAGGTTATTCCTTATATCTGTTCCTGTATAAACTTTCTGTGATTTTTTCAAGAATTCAAAATTTAAAAGTGAAGTATTACTGCAAAAGTGAAGGTTATCAAAGAAAAAACCCAGAAAATTATTTGCTGTGGCCATAGTGTATGCTTATGTCTCTTTCAAAAATCTAAATATAGCAGTGGTGTAAGTAAAGTTACATCCTACTGTTGATGTATGCTCTGGTACACAGGTGTGATTTGTTGTCACAGCACTACAGTGGAATACACAAATAAAAATTAAAATTATATTAAATTACTAAAATTCATTATATACTGGAAACTGAAGTTTCACTTACTCTGTTAAATGTGTATTATGCTTTGTTGCAAACCCATAAAACACAGATTAACACAGACTAACATTCCAGTAACTACTTTATCAATGGCTAGAGTAGGAGAGTATCACACATGACAAAGATAATTTGTTAATTACCTGGTACCATTTATTAAGAAAAACCCAACTTTTGTTGCATTTCAAGGTCGAATTTCTCTTTGACCTTTTTAATAAGTCACTCTTGGAGTAAGGGGGATGTTTCTATTCATCGCATTCACTGCTACAGAACCACAGGGCCTATGGAATGAAAATACAATATTTTAGAAAAGTATAGGGATTCTAAAATAAAACGTGTAAGAATAGTGTTCTTCAGGCACCAGAGTGCAATTTTCAAGAGAGCCATGGGCTTTTTAAATAATTTCCACGTCAGAAATACAAAAAAGCAGAAATGCTTTAAACGTTATTTTATTAAATTACGCTAGTTCCGTTGTCCATTCTTCACTCATAGGTCCAAGCATATGCTTGTTCTAGGGGATATCTTGCTGCCATCATGTCTAGTTAGCCATTACTATTTATTTTGAAAGCTACAGGTGCTATTCATGTGGCTAGTTCAACTCCATACCAAAGTTTCTTTCCTCATAAAGCAAACTTGTCTATTCAAGAATGTGACCCTAAAATATAGGATTAAAAAGGTCAAAGATGTATTTTGGATTTTCTGTATCTTTGTTCTACTGGCTTTTAGTTCCTAACCAGTTTCTGGATCTTTTGAAATATTGTATACTTAAAGTGATTCCACATTAAATATGAAGCTGTGACCATAATTTTTGTGCTGTGTGGTGAAGAATGAATTTGCTGTTTGTTTCTGGATTTCCTGCGTATTTTAACGTATAACATCTGACTATTGTTAACAAATCTAAGAAGAATGAAAAAACAAGGTTTTAAAAAGTACAGTGCTAGCTTTGACTGTAAATACTACACTCTACACTTTGGAACACAAAACTGTGACCAAGTAAGCATTTTAATATCCTGTGTTTTGGCAGTGCTGGCAGTTTACTAATAAGCAGTTTGCCGTTTTTATTCAGCAGTGCTGTGTTAAATGTCAGAGTCACAGACACCACAGTCCTTACACACAAAAGAGAAATGTATACAAGAAGTGTATTCCCCTCCATGCTCAGCTTAGAGGAACAGTTTGTGAGAATGTGAGCTCTTTTGTTTTGAAGCTTCAAACGTTGATTTGTCTTCCTAGTTTATCAGTGTGTCCTGTCTGTGGGCAGTGTGGTTTCACATGGATTCTCGCATAAAAGCTTTGCTGGAAATTAAAGCCTGTTGGCCACAGTCCATCAGCTTCTTACCCTTTTATGAAATTCTAGATGAACAGTCAAAGAGCTATTGAATGTGATGGGTTCATTTGCAGCTTTTATTTTTAGACCTATTTCCCTACTCAGAAGTGATTTAATAGTACCTAAAATTGTTCTACCTAGAAAATTTCTGAGAGTTGGAATCAATTTTAAATATTCCTACAACAATTTGTATGCGTATTTAACATTCTTGTTGCTGGTTGAGTATCTGGTGATCATTGGTCTGTTAAGTATTCACACAATTCTGAATTTATGTCCTTATTAAACAATTAAGACTTCCTTGGGCTACCCAAATGGACTTGAATATCATAGCATTAATAATGGAGGGGGGAGTAGACACAGTTGGCAATGTTTTTTTCTACTTTGATGGTAAGTTTGCAAAGTACGGTGATAGATTCAACAAAAACATCTGTTTCCCTTCTGTTTGTTGGGTTTTTTTTCCAATGACAGCTGTAAGCCAGAGAGCTTTCTAGCCAAAAAGACTGGCAAATTACATTTCTCCTGAGAGCTTCTTTTATGGATGTCAGATCTTTTCAGCATGGTATTTCTCAGACTTTTAAAAATGAAACAGATAGTCAGGTCCTTTGGGGACGAAAAAAATTCAAGGAGTGTTGTCTGTAGACTTACAAGAATAGTTTTGATTTATATCCAGATAAAAATCAGGCTTCATTCTATAACTGTCTGTTAATTGTTATTATCCCATTTTGTTCCACCTTTTTCATTTGAATTATGAGAATCTTAGGAGAAGTTTGTTGTTGTTTATTGAACTGCTTTCTGGTTGTTCACAATTTGCATTTTAAGAAATGCTGCCCCAATAATACTTGACAAGTGTAAAGTTCCTGCCAGGGGACAGGTCACTCTTTTCCAGGGATATGTGACTGGCAGCTCTTGCTGGGGATCTTCACGCTGCGCAGAGCACACATTCCCATATACCATGGCCCTTACATACCTTTTAGTAAGGGTCATCATTAAGTCATCTTCTTTAATACGTGTGTTTTCTTAAAAAAATTTGCAAAGCCGTGGCTGTATTTATTTATTTGTTTGTTTGTTTATTTGGTATTTATGTATTGCGGAGTAGTTTGAAGCCTCTCACCTGTTAGAGGCTCAAACTAGCTTAAAAACTTTCCCATGTATTCTGCATCAGTCCTATTTGAGGCTGATATCCTAAATCAAAAGAAACATGGAATGGTGTCAAGAAACCTCTGGATTTTTTAAGTTTCCTGTACTTAAAAATTACAGAATGGAATAACTGACCAAGAGAAAATAAATGGCTTTTTCTACAGTAAAAAGTTACTTTTAACATTACAAGGGAGACAAAAAACCTCTTACTTCTACAAGATAATCACAAACCTTGCTTCTTACACAAGCTCTTTTCTGCATGCTGCATTGTATTTGTATTAATAGTATGCATATATCACCACGAAGTTCTGTCCAGAATACGTAAGACAGCCTTGTCAGAGACTTCACTTCTGCCATACATTTAAATTTGCCAGTAATGTTCTGGTTATGCAAGTTAATGAACAATATGGGAGAGATGAAGGCAGCTGAGTATACAAATTTACTGTCATGCTTTACACACTCCCAAGGATATGTGCTGCTCCAAAAGGGGGTGGGTTTCTCAGAGGTTCAGCCCCAGAGCTGCCAGTCCCACATGGACACCTGGATGGCTTAAAATGTTGAGAATGTAATGGCTCAGGTAACTACCATGCATTTACACAAGTGAGAGAAAGGTGTGGCACGTTTAAGAACTGGAGCCAGAGTGGTCCAGAATGTTGCCAATACAGTCATGTGAAACTGCAGCTTTAGCAAGGTGGGATAATCATGAAGGAAGCATTGTGGTATGAGCAACAGTGTGCTTGTGGTATGAGCAACAGTGTGCTTGTCACAGGAAAGTGTCTGTGGTAATTAAATGCCATCCCAATTTCTACCAATAATTTCAGTAGTTTTTGTATTTTGTAAGTGCAAACGGAATGAAATGGAATAGAATTAAAAAGACTCCTCCAGTTGGAAAGGACCTGCACTCACTGTCCAGTCCAACTACCTGACCATTATAGGGCTGACCAAGTTATGTTAAGGTTGTTGTTAAGGGCACTCTCCAAGTGCTCTTGAAGACCAACAGGGTGGAGGCAT
>JAWWEV010000095.1:61500357-61514779 GCA_035583235.1 Hafferia zeledoni
GAGAGAGTGCTCAGGCATTGGAATGGGCTGCCCAGAGAGGGGGTGGATTCACCATCCCTGGAGGTTTTTAAACTGAGGTTGGACTTGGCACTGAGTGCCATGATCTGGTAAAGGGACTGGAGATGGACCAAGGGTTGGAGTTGATGATCTCAGAGGGCTTTTCCAACCTGATCGATTCTATGATTCCATGGCGGGGCCGAGCCGTGCGGGCCGGGGGCGGGAGCGGGGGCGGTGCCGCTGCCGCAGAAATGGAGGCCGGGGCCGGGCCGGGCTGTGGGCGGCCATGGGCGGTGCCGGCTCCGTGATGCGGATCCTGCTCTTGCCGCGGCGGGGCCGCTCCTTCCGCCGCCTCCCCGCCCGGTACGAGCGCAGCGGAGCGCCGCCGCCGCCGGCCGGGGCCATGTTGGGCGGCGGGGCCAGGGCGGCCAAGCCGTCCTTCGTGTCCTACATCAGCCCTGAGGTGCGGGCCGGGCCGGGCCGGGCCGGGGGGTGTCGGGGAGGGAGCGGAGCATCCTGAGGGAGCGGGGCCGCGGCCGGGTGTGCCGCCGGGTTCGGCGGGGCTGAGCCGCCCTGCGGCTGCCCGAAGGTGAGGAAAGCTCAGAAAGTAGCGCTGGCTGACGGGGGAGTTGTGTCCGTGGGCGCCGGGGGCGACTCGGTCCGAACCTGTTGTTGTTGTGCGTGTTGCCCCCGAGCTTCCCGCGGGCTCCTCCCGGTCCTGCGGCCGCACAGCCCCGGCTCTCCCTCCCGAACCCTCTGGGCGCTGTGTGTCCTCCTGTGCCCATCTTTCATGTTGGTATTGCCTCTTTCCTTACGCTTATTTATTGAAACACGTTGGCGGCTTGATCGAAGTGACCTTAGACTCGGTTTACTGAGGTCATCTTGTTACCAGATGGCATTAGGTCAGTAGTTTTGTTCTGTATTCCTCCATTCTTACTCCTGGTAAACAGCTGTTTTCTAGGAAAACCAGTCCATGGAAATGAGCCGTATTTATTGGGTTTTTTTCCTCCCTCCTCGTTCTTTATAATCTGTGTCAAACCGGTTCTTCTTAATTGTTTGATTCTCATGAGACCTGCGTAAGGAAGAGATTTTTGTGTATGGTGTTAGTGAGCACAGTCTGTCACGGACAGGACCGTGGTGAGTCTGCTGTTCTTATTTTCCCTGGATCTGAAAACAACGCAGAGTTGTTACAACTAAAGTAGCTCTGCTGCTTAAAACTTAGGTCCTTAGTTTGTGATAGGAAAACTGGTTCTATATGTTGTTCAGGCCTGGTGGCTTATAGTTTGGTCAGTTTACTTTAAAAGTTTTCTCTTTCTCGTGTTTCCACGCAAAACGGGATGTATATGATATGTACAAATATTTCTGGAGTCAGCCAATGTACCCCTGTATGAAGTCACTTCCACCTTAGGAAAGTACCTTGTACAAATATTAAAAAAAGAGTATTCTCTGGGAAACCGACTCTTGTGAATGTCACAGCTTCACTTTTTGGACTTACTGGATGACACTTCACCTCTTAAATGAATGAGGTGGATGACTAAAGCTCGCTAGAAAAAATGGCTGGTTTGGAAAAGTACAAGTCAAATACATATAATACAGTAAAATATCAAATAATAAAGAGTACTTTGGTTTTAACTGCAGTGATGCAACACTTCAAATATGATCCTGATGTCTGCAGGAAGAATAAGAATAGTATTTAATACTGGAAGTTGAAGTTCCTAATGAAATACCCTGATTAACTCGAGCTTGCTGTCATTAACTCTTGATGTAGTCATGCTTTTAACCCTCTCCTGTTTGCATGTAAATATAAGAATTTCACAGACTCTTGCAGCAGGAACTTTGTGTTGCAGTCATGACTTCTGCTGTATAATTGGTGTCTCTTTTGCACCTTCAAATAGTGAAACTGAGGTCTGATGTGAGCAGCAAGTAGAGCCAGTTTGACTCTGCTCTGTTGACAGCCTATGACTGCTTTAATGGTTACACAGGAAACTGAATACTTCAGCGGCTTTTTTGAGGATTAAAAATAAAATTTTAGGTATGTGTTGAAATTTGTAAGGCTATTTGGGTATCTAGAAAAAAAGGGTTGGTTAAATACCCTAAAGTAAGCAGAAGTGAGCATCTCTCAATGAACTCTGTTCTATATGCAGCCAAGAAGAAAAACTTTCTGGACACAGGTTTCCTATACCAGTTACCTTGCGTGTTGTTGAGTTTTTAAAATGGAGCTAGACTGACAGAACAATGGAAATTCCTCCTGTGTGGAGCGTAGTTTGGTCAGCTGGGAAACTTCATCAAGGTATTGTTAACTTCCAGATGCTCAGGGAGGAAAGAGTATTTGCAACAGGTGTGTTCAGTGTGATGCTTCCTCTGGCAGGCCCTGTGAAAAGGTGGGAAGCAGCAGTTCAGGGACTTGCTGAGCCTGAGGTTACATCTGGGTAGCATTGGAGTTAATGGTGGACTCAGTGACTTTACAGAGCCTTGCCTTGAACCTCTTTGTACTTCTGCAGCAAAATTTCCTGTCAATCACTGTGCAACAGAGCAGCACAGTAGTGTTGTGCTGTAGAACCCCTTGCTTGCAACCTCCAGGTTTTTTGGGCTTGTCCGTGTTTCCCTGGGAAGTTATTTAAGATCTTAAGCTGCCCCTTCTAGGTTAGGGTAGCCCTACAATATGGAAATCAACAGGTAGAACTGAGTTGTGGTTTAGCCCCATCTTTTTTAGTCCATCTTCAGATACTTGAGGGACACACTGGGCAATCTTCTCAAAAATAAAATTAGGTTAACTTTAAGCTGCTCTGTGTTTTTGACTGAATATGAAAAGAAACAGGAACTCTATTCATGTTAATATATGACCACATGGAAGTAAGGAGTGAAAAGAAAATGCTGTTTATTAAAGGAACAGAAGTAATTTCTGCAGTGAAACCCCAGAATGTCTGGAAAAGCAGTGTTTTTGACATCTGACTAAATATAACCTAGTTATGCTCTGCTGTGTGGAACCACAGATCAATCAATGGTCTGTTGAGAGGGAGACCGTAGGATGTTGATATTAATGACACACTTCCCCTCAGGACAGACTTGGCTACCCTGCAGGAAGTGGGGTGAATACTGGGGTATAAAGTCAATGTTTTGACACGTCTGATCATAGACTTGGAATATTTGTCTATAGACACACAGAAACAAGAACCATTGAATTAATTCACGATTTCGGACTTCTTAAAACTTTCAAAACTGGAAGTATTTACAGGACTAACAAGGCAGATCATATATTCCTAGGAAAAAATCTTAATTTGGATAAAAAGGTATTTATTACATTTAATTTCAAGCTCACAGTTACTTTTTGTGCATATACATTGTTTAAAGTTATATCCTTCATGTTAGTTCTTATGGAATGGTATCTCTCTTGCTTATCCCTTAAACTTTAAAAATTATGTTCTGCTTCGTACTGCTTGTCCTGAAACGTGGAGTATTCCACAGGCTTCTGAGGATAACTTTCATACCCCTGTGCTTTGTCTCTCAGGTTCTGCACATTTGTTAGCTCATAACCACTATGGATTCTTTTTGCTTGCAAATCTTCATACAAGATCGTGTGTTCCGTAGTGATCACTCTTAAAATAGTACAGTTCTCCTTGAAAACTGGAATTGTGGAATTAAGAGGTGGTACAAGGAACAGGAGATATTGAAGTGGACAGCTGGGCTGACATGAGGGAAGCCAGGAGCTGATGTCAGAGGGGATGGACAGGACAATGTAAGGAAAAAGGAAAGGATAAGAGATGAAACACACATGGAAAACATGTGCTATGATCTAATGGAGTGAAAGGAAGGAAAACAAGCAGTTAGAGATTATTTTCAGCAGTGTTATTAGAGTGTAGTAAGTATATCCTCTGGATTGCATGGCATAAAATATGGGATTAGGCTTGTGTGACCAATAAAGAAAACACCAAGTATTTAATGTGGTTTGTTTCTGAATACAAAGTATATGCCAAGCATTTGCGCAGGTATTTCCTCTTTTGTGTGACATTCTAGTGGAATCCAACAAAAGTTGGATTTATTTTACCCAGGAACACTGAACTCATTTGTTTGAGTACCATAACTAGTTTGCAAGTATTTCAATACACAGTTTGACTTCTACAGTGGATAACTTTTTTAACTCTACTTTCATCTTTCTCTTACCCCTCTTTTAGTGAAGTAAATATGAAAAAACCCAGATGTTCATAGCAAACCTCACCATGATGTAGAACATCCTTGTGCAGAGCTTACATGTGGGAAACTATATGAAAACATGAAAGTATCCTGTGCTCTCACAGCTCTACTATTTGTTGTCAGCTTTGAAAGAATGTTTGTTGGAACCAGTACTCTTGATACCCTGAAAGTGGTAACTGGTTCCTTCATAATTTGAATCTCAGAAATGTATTTTCTCAGTATGTTTACTAAAACTCTTACTTTTCATTGTTGGAATTACCTCTAGCACAAGTGTCCGGCTGTGGATAAATGGAAGGATTATTGTGGAGTGAGGAGGGTTCAGAGTTTACAGAATACAATGTGCAGCAGCAGACCATGTGCATGGTCTGTGCTGGGAGTGATGAGCAGCATCCAGTTGCTCTTAGGCCTATATTTATCAATCTATATGTTTTGCAATACTGATTAAAAAAAAATAAATCCAGATTCTCTAAGAAGATCTGGATTCTGGCATGCAGGGAATATTTTTCTCTCTTTACATATTTCCTGTACACAGTTGTTTACCCTCATGTGTAATGAGAGGAGTTGCCCTCAGTTGTGGTGAGGCTGTAGGATGAAAAGCAGGAATCATTTGGGATTCCTGTCCTTCTCCGACTGTTAGCACCCTGTTAATGAAGCAGAGCTGCTGCTGTACTTTTCTGCCCCAAACGTGGTGTTGCCTCACTCGTGCCTCAGACAGACGGGGGGAATATACACCAGTCTCTGCAAATACACGTGTTTTTGGGAAGAGTTGGATGTAGTCCCTGGGCATTGCAAACTGCAGTTTTTCCTTGTACTCGGGTAAAAAGCAAGAATAGAAGAAGAAAAACAGTTTCAGTTTTCCTTAAGAAAAACAGTTTCTGTGTTGTCTTGTCTCCCCTGTGATGAGGCAGAGAATCTGTGAGGAGTGTGGTGTTTCCTTTCCCTGGCACTTTGTGGTTTTATAGGGCAACCACCCGAAGTTGCTTTGAACTAGCTCGAAGGAGGATGCATTATGCATTAGGGTAAGGTGTGATGTGTCATCCTGGTGTTTTGGCTTGATTTGATATACTCTGTGCTCCTACAATTGATAATTAAAGGGCATTGCTGTAATACTTGGCACTGTTCTAGAGGCTGGAAAAAGGACTGTAGCACAAGGTGAGTGCAAAAGGGAGAAGCATCTCTGAGAAAGAAGTTTGTAAAACCCTCAGCAAAGTTGAGGTCTTTGTCTCTATGGTATCTGAGGCAATCAAAGTTAATTTTCCTCATTTGTGTGGTGTCTTGTGGGTGTCTGCTTTTAGCTGTGGCTGGTAGTAGGGTTTCCTGTGTTGTATCTTGAATAAGAAGTGACAAAATACTGCTTGGGGCATTCAGAACAGGGAAGCTACAGATGAAGAAGTGTCTGTGTAGAGGTTTGTGTGCATTTCTGTGGCCACATATGGAAAGTGCTTGCGTGCTTAGCTTCAACAAATGGTCAGAGGGTGAAGACTCCTAAAGTCCAAAGTGTATTTAGGAGCTTGTGGAAAGGGAAGGATTTAGGACAGATTTTCTCCTGCTGCTTCCCTTCCTTTTGTTTCTGTGCTCATCTGACCTGTTGATGAGCCAGTTCTACCAACAGTGGGCGCTGACTACAAAAACAGATGTAACACAAGTTACATCCCAGCTGATCTTAGGAACCAAATTACCTCAGCATGAGACAAACCCGCGGTAAGAGGAGTGGGTGGGTGACTCTGAACCTGTGACTGATTAAAGGGATGAACAGCATGAACTGTAGTGTCAGGAGGCTCCTAAGTCAGTGGTATGGTCTGTGTTGCCCCAAACTTAAATTCATTATAAAAATGAAGTTGAAAGAGAGTGGAGATGGTAGCTAAATGTGTGGCTTCCTACACAACTTGCACTGACTCATGGTGAGGTAACACATTTTCTTCCTAAAGATCTTTGCCTTCTCCTTGAAATGAGCAAATACAACATGTGATGTTGGTAGAATTTAATGTGTTTTAATACCCTCACTTGTAAAATGAGCATGAATTCTTCAGCAACATTCATGGCTTGCAGTGTAGCTATCCCTGGCATATATATGTCAAAACTATCTTTAACACGTTTATGAAATCATTCTGGACACATAAATGTTGACTTTCAAATGGAACTGTTCTGTGGGCTTAGCTCTTGAAAGCTGTTGCATGTTACAGGAGTTCTGCCAGTGGTAAGCACCTCAGGGGGTGGGGTTTTTTCCACAAAGTGAACCTGAATTTTACAAGGTGATCTCAATGTTTGACTGAAGTCTCTAATTTGCTTGATGCAATTTAATGAAAATTCAAATTCCTTTCACAAGATAACTGATTAAACCAACACCCAGACCACCTGTTCAAAATTATTTGCCTTAGATACCTATGATAAAAACTTCATTGCATTTTAGCAAATGGGTGTAAGCATAAGGAACTTCTTCGAGGTCAATTTTTTTTCCTCAGGTCTTATCTGCCAACACCAGCATAAACTGGTACTCATGGCAGTGAGTTCAAACATTCAGGCAGTGTGAATACAGAAACAGTAGTTACTACATGCCTTACACATCTCCTGAAGTAAAAGGTACTGGAAAAGCCCCTGGTTAACACACTGCTTTACTGTCCCGTAGCAGTGATTGTTGGCACACACTTTCTGAGCCGTGTTGCTGTAGTTGCTGTACACAAAGAGTGATTGTATAAAGTATGGCTGTTGAAGTCAGTAGTAAACCCTGAGTTTAGCTTAGAGCTACTAGTGGTGAGGAGGCAACACTGCCGGCACAGAAAGGTGTCTGTTTCTTCTCTGAATGCAGCAGTGTTCAGCTTAACCTATAGTAACATTTTTAGCTGACAGGCATCAACTTGGATTAAAATTTACTTGTACGACATCCACACTTGGAAGTCAAAGGCAGCAAACTATGTTTTGCTTTCTGCATTAGCTGCCAGCTGTAGTTACGGATTGCTTTCTTCACGTGACCACTGTTTTCATTTTATAACCACCTCTTTTCATCCTGTCTTGAACATCTCTGCTGTTCTCATGACACAGTTTCCTGGTGGTTTTAGCTTTGCTGTGCAACCTTCAAACTTTGTTCTGGGTCTTCTGAGTGTTGAGAACAAGTGTTTATATGAATGGCAGAGGGGGGTTATTTTTGTGCTCTCAGGGGCTTTTGTTTCTCTGTATTTAATCCATTTCATATCTCCCTTTGGTTGCTTGACTTGATTTGAAGTATCTGACTCTGGATGCTGGTGACAAACTAAAATTAGCTTGCTTACTGCCCTGGCCCTGGGGGGGTTTCCAGTTAACTGAAAGTTTTCCAGAAAGACTCCAATGCGTGTGAAGGGATTTGGACTTGGAAGAGGAAGTTCTAAACTGCCTGAGCAGGAAGGGTGGAGCATGTCCTCTAGTTTATTAGTCTTTGGGCTGGAGATTTTAGCCCAACTGTATCAGTGCCTTAAGGCTAGAATAAGTGGTACTGAGGGTTTAATAGTTTCAGTTTGTGCTGTTTAGGTCCAAACTGAAGGATATCCTGTCACCATTTTTAACCTCTTGGCTCTGAGATCCTGAAATCCCTTTTCATATAGTCATGTTAGTGCTGTTTAAGAAACTTTTGTACTTTGATTGAAACAATACATGTAAGAAAATCAGAAACAAGTAGTGATGAGTGAACCTTGAAGAAAGTAGCAAGTCAAATGTGGAAAAGCTTATGAATGAATTCTGGGAGATGGTGTTGTAATAGTAAGTTAATGCTTATCCATTCAGGTGTGGTGAGAGAACTTAGTAAGTATTTGTAATGCTTTATTCCTGTCTGTTACTTACACGAATAATGCATTTTTTTGTGTGTTCAGAAATGTCACTCTGAGTGGCAAAATGCTCAATTGTTTAGCTAATAGGCTGGTGACATTTAGTGGAGGGATCACATTGCAAAATTGCTCTTCTTTAGTATAGAAGGCTTTCCCCTTAACTTTAATTTGCCTGTTTGCTAGAATGTAAGGAATTTAAAAGGGAAAGTACAGTTATTTGCAGCATCTTGAGTGTAATAATTCAAAGTAATAATGACTCTTTCTCTCTTCAGGAAATACTTATAAAGGAACCCATAGAAAAGGAAGTAAATCCTCACTTATTGCCAGGTAACCGTTGTCTGTTATAATATTAGGATTAAATAATTTTAAAAAATCAATTATGTGAATTATACTTAAATATTTCCATGTCTGCAGCAAACACTTGTGACATCACTGCCACAAGTAGTAAGAGAGAGGGTTTGGTTTAACAACCAGTCAGGTTGAATTATTTTTAACATCTGCATCTGCATGGTATGTTAAACTCTAAAATTATTTTTTTACAGAGTACAGTATCTTTAGTTAAGCTGCATGTGGAGAACTGTCTATACTTCAGTTTGCCTTGTTTCTTAAAAGATAAATTTGGATGGGTTTTGTTTGTATGGGAACTGAAGACAAGAAATAGAGAAAACTTCCTAGTTGCTTCGCTTCTACTGCAGGTTACTTAGACCTTCTGATGCTTCATTTACTGTTAAGATTCTTCTTTTTTCAATTTACAATTATTTCTTTTTAAAAAATGTTTTCCAAGATCAGGAAAGACAAAATACCAATAAAAGTTTAGTTAGAAGTTTTCAGTAAACTAGTATTGTTCTTTTGGGTTTCTTGCAGTTTCTAGGAAAGAATGTGTCTGATTATACCTATTAAAACTTTATTTTCTTAAGCTTGAAGTTCAGTTCCCATGAATTCTAAGACTACATCTTCACTGACCATTATTTATGCAAACCTGTGATTGAGAACTTTAAAACAGCCCTGGGACCTGTAAAATAAGCAACATCCTCAGTCAAACCTACGAAAGATCAGCTGTGATGAACTTGAAATAATTAACTCAAATGTTTCAGCATTCTTAGAGTTTAACAATAAGGAATGTTTGAACAATTATCAACTTGTTTATTTACTGTATTAACTACTTTCTTGGGATTTGTGTTTTTTAATGTGCACACTTTGCAACCGTGTGTTTTTCTTCTGCCACTCAGAGCAGGCCATGTCAGGGGTACCTCTGGTTACAGAACTCCTAAATATCTGCAGTTCAGGCTGTCTGGAATAATGTGGGTGACCTGGAAGGCTCTCAGTGTGCTGTTTCAGGAGCTGCCTCTTAGTGGTTTAATGTAACAGTGATGAAATACTTTCAGACGAGTTCTAAGCGACTGTCAGGAAGTTAATGATGAGTTTAAGATGACAATTGAAATAATTCACTTACAAATGTCAGCTGTGTTGAAAGTTCAGTGTTTCTCTTATGTAGGTGAACTGCTGCTTTGTGAAGCAAACACAGTGTACAAATATATGCAAGAAGATGGGTCAAACCGTGGCACCTACGGGAAACTCGTGTGCACAAACTTCAAGATTTCTTTCCTTGACGATGATTCTGCTTCAGACAATAACGTAGGAAAACAAGTCTTCTAATTATGAGCAAACAGGCCCTGAGGCCTTGTAGTGTGTCTGAATAAATAATCATTTTGTTCTGCCTCCTTATATAAGGGAAAGATAAATTCATAAAAGGTTTTAATGGTCCAGGCTAACTTTAATCTGCATCTGCTTGATCTATGCTTATCCTTCCTCAAGCTCTAATGACTGTTTTAAGTAAAAACAATGGAAGTCTTTATGTCGACACTTACCTTAGACATAGTTAGTATATGTATCATACATCAGCCTTTTGGCAATAATACTTTACATAACAGTATTTAATTGTGGTGTCATTCAAATGCCATTTTTATCTCTGAACTTGTGGAATGATAAAAGTGAAGGGAACTCCAAGTCACTTCAAGTTTGGTGACAACAATAGACAAGATAATTGCATTGCATGTGTCTTCATTTTACCCAGTGATAGATCTGACTGTAATGTTGGAATATTCTTGGGATACTTGTTCTTCTAAGAGACTTTGTATATCCCGCCAGGTTCCCATAGCAGGGAAATTTGTCTTAAAGGGCTTGGATTACATCAAGTTACTGTATTTCCTGTTTACTGCGATGACTGTAGTTTGAAAAATGACTCTCAGTAGAAATGCTTGCTTTGAAGCTATTTGAAAAGTAAAAGCTCTGTCTACACTTTAAGCATGGCTGACACTTGAATAAAACTGTATCTGCATTTTACAAGCTATGTCTGTGTAACCTGCATCTGTTTGTATTTCAATAACTATTCTTCGGTGTTCTGCCTTACACAGCTTATAAGAGTAAGGAGTGAAGCTGATATTGATGTACTGAATGCATCCTTTACTTGTGAGGAGGTGCTATTGCTTGGCAGTGTGACATTTCTAAGAATTTCTTTTTATGTTCTAGGAGCCAGAATTTAAGAATAAAATTGTAGGAGAAAATGACATAACCCTGCAGTGTGTAGATCAAATCTATGGAGGTAGGTTGGCTTTTCTCCTCTGAGGTGTTTGTACATGTACATCGTTTTTAGGAAACTGCTGGATTTGTCAGTTTGGAAACTAGGATTGAGCAGTCTGGAAGAAGCACCTGCAGTTACATACATTTAATGATGAAATGCAAGATAAGAAAGCTATCAGAACCCATTCTTACCCTTCAAGCTGGTCACATTAATTTTAATTCATTTGAATTAATTTGATTAATTATCTTGCTGGGACAGACAGAACAATTCCTTCAAAATCACAGAATCACAGACTATTCTGAGTTGGAAGGGATCCACAAGGATCATTGAGTCCAACTCTTAAGTCAGTGGCCCACACAGGGGATTGAACCCATGACCTTGGCATTATTACAACCAAGTTTTAACCAGCTGAGCCAATCTCAGGGTACAGTGATTCAAACCAGAGTACATACTGTGAAAAGTCTCTTAAGTCTGGTTCCCAGTGATCTTCCACTGTATCAACTATTCCAGTAGTGGTGGAGGTATTCAGTTCATTTGAGGAGCAGCACTGCAGAGCAGTACAGGTACCAAGTTCCTAAACAATACTTTTTGTTTGTCTAAGGGAACTTTGTTGTATGAGATCCATGAGATCTATGATGTCTTCAACATACTGAAGGAGATAGGAAATGAGGTTTTAGGTTTTGACTAAATCAAGGAGTGCTTTGCAGCAGGGTTTATAGGCATGCCAGTATTGCTAAAGAAAGTAAATGAGAATGGGGCTGATCATTTGTAAGTGTGCGAAGACTATATTGAGAAATGTGACCTTGTCTAGGGTTAGAGTTCAGAGTGTCTGTGAGTGGTGGTGTGGATTGGTAAAAGAGTGAAATGGAGTAGTTTAGTGAAGCTGATTGAGGCACTCCTTAGTTTCATACAGAGTTGACAGCTCTTGTAGTTGTGAAATGGTACATTTTCAAAGAGAAGCAAACAAAGGTCTGTCTTGGGGACTTCATCATGATTAAAAAAACCTTTCTAAGGACTTAGAATAATCTCGGTTGTTTGGGGGCTTTCCCCTGGGTAAACACCACTAAATTGTGTTTGTGTCTTGAAACTTTGAACGTACTGTGCTGTCAGAATGTGAACAGAAATAGTCACTGAGCAACTGGCTTGCTGGGAATTTGGTTTCTACCTTGTATGAAGTAATTTGAGGGATTGGAAAGTAAAAATTTAGTATATTAGCACAAGAACATGCCATCCTGTGTTGTAGGATACTTGTTTTCTTTTGCTAAAATTTGGGCTTGAATTAGGTTCTTGAATTCTCAAGAGTCAAGCAGGGACAACTTTATCAACAGATGGCAAATATCTTTTTGATGTTTACTTAGGCTTTTTAATTTTGCAGTTTATGATGAGAAAAAGAAACTTTTAACTGGACAGCTGAGAAAATACCCAGAAAGGTTAATTATCTACTGCAAAGACCTTAGAGTATTTAATTTCTGCCTGAGATACACAAAAGAAGAGGAAGTGAAAAGAGTAAGTATAGTAACTTCATTTGCTTTTCTATTTTTAAGCTTTAGTGTTGGGGTGTTTAATTGTGAGCATGAAAGAAGGATGAAATTCACCTTGAGAGATCCCTGAAACTTGAAGTGTTTTCCGATCATTTAATAAAAATATTTTGCTCTGATGAATTCATTAAGCATCATTATGAGTAGCATTTAAAAGATCAGATGCGCTGGCTCTTGAAAGAAAACTGGAACTTTAGAGTGCTACAGGAAATTTGCTTCAGCTCAGGCAAACTCGTAAAGCTGTTCTATTTGTGACATGTAATTTCATTGTATTTTAGACTTCATCCTTTTTGTTATGAAAGCTGTTAGTTTTCTGGTAACTTTAGTTCTTTCAACAGGTTACTCTGAACTCCAAAGTAGGAGGTTACGAGCTTTATTTAATTAACAGTAATTCTGAAAGTTGAACATACATATTACTCCTTGGGCCAAGTAGGTATAGTATCTTGCAGACAACAGAGAAGGTTTACTAAAAATCAATTTTCAGCTGGTGGGGTTAGAATCCATCAGTTTTGTTTAAAACTTGGACCGAGAGGGTGGTAAAAAAAAAAATCATGTTTTTTTACACTGACCATCTTGGTGTGTGTTTGGGTGTTAATTTTTGGTCCTTTTCTAGATCGTCAGTGGTATAGTTCACCATAGCCAGACCCCTAAGCTGCTTAAACGTTTGTTTCTCTTCTCTTATGCATCAGCTGCCCCAAACAACACAGGTAAATGTTTTTCTGGTTTTGATCTGTTTGTTGCATAGTTAGTTCCTTGAGCAGTCTGGGACGTTTAGTATTTGAGTGTGTGCTTGGCTTATGACTCTGTCCTGCTGCCAGATAGCCTCAGAAGATGAACTTTCCTCTTGCTGTACATTGTTAGACTTGTTGCTAAAAATCTCTAAATTGTCTGCTGTCGGTGTCCTTCAGGTATTTGCACAGAAATTTTCCAAGCAGGACTAGCATCCCTGGACTGAAAACTTACTGTGACCAGTATGTGCAAATGCTTTTCATGTGGTTCATCCAGAAAATCGCTTATTTTATCAACGTGG
Organism: Hafferia zeledoni; assembly: GCA_035583235.1. Taxonomy (NCBI): domain Eukaryota; kingdom Metazoa; phylum Chordata; class Aves; order Passeriformes; family Thamnophilidae; genus Hafferia; species Hafferia zeledoni. Next base: position 61,513,489 of record JAWWEV010000095.1, read on the forward strand.
GTTTTTCTGTACTATTGCTGTGAACCAAACTTCCTGCTTTTAATTCTGAAATTATTGCATTTGCAGTGGCATCTTATCAAAGAGTATTTTCCTTTTTGCTCTCATTTGCAAGCAATATGTTTCTCCCAGGCAACTGCAAAAAAAGGATAGGTTTGCATAGTAAGATTCCGAAAGAAATCAGCTTTATGAGGAAGCCAGATGTATTTCATAATTTTCCTCTTGGTCAAAATGGGCTGAATAATACAGTCAGTAAGCTGCAAAATTCAAGATTAGAAAAGCTGTCAGTGCGCTTTCTAGGATTCCATAGTTCAGACTTTGGTAATGCTGTTTTGAATTAGGAACCCGATCATCAGTGAACCAAAAACACCTATTGCTGTCACAGAGGAAAATTCTGATGTATGGAAGGTATCTGTCAGACAGTTAGTAAAATATGTCAAGGAATTTCACAGTCACTGAGGTTAGAAGAAACCTCTGGAGCTCATCTAGTCGTGTTCTTGTCCATCTGTTCCCTTTCAAAGTAGGGTTAACTACAACAGTTGACCAGGGTTATGTCCAGTTGGGTTTCAAATACCTACAATTACTGAGACTCCACAGCCTTTCTGGACAATCTGTTTCATTATTTGATCCTCCTCATAGTGAAAATTATTGTTACTTTTAAATGCAATTTGCTGCAGTTCAGCTTGTGCATAACTGCCTTTTGTCATGTCACTGAGTCTAGATCCATCTTCTCTCCTCTCCTCCTGTGCTTCCACTCCCAGTCAGCTGTTTATCCACACTGGGTAGATTTCATGCCCCTCTGTGCCCCTGCTGAGCCCTCTTTTCTGCAGCCTGAATGATCCCAGTTTTCAGCCCCTCCTCGTATGAGCCCTTCAGTGATGACCATGGGCCCTCACTCGGCTTGATCCAGGAATCCTGTGCCTGCCTCGACCTTGGAAGGCCAGCACTGGGCACAGCCTTCCAGTTAGGGAGGCTGAGAGAAATGGTCCCTTCATTCAGCTGGTGGGCAATGGATTTCATTGAATCACAGAATCAATTGGGTTGGAAAAGACCTCAGAGATCATCAAGTCCACCCTTGGTCCAACTCCAGTCCCTTTACCAGATCATGGCACTCAGTGCCATGGCCAATCTCAGTTCTAAAACCTCCAGGGATGGTGAATCCACCCCCTCTCTGGGCAGCCCATTCCAATCCCTGATTACTCTCTCTGGAAAGAATGTTTTTCTGATCTCCAACTTAAATTTCCCCTGGCAGAGCTTGAGCCTGTGTCCCCTTGTCCTATTGCCGAGTGCCTGG
>JAWWEV010000095.1:61526681-61539021 GCA_035583235.1 Hafferia zeledoni
CTTTCCTGAACTGAGGGGCCCAGAACTGAACACAACACTCAAGGTGTGGCCTCACCAACGCAGAGTACAGGGGAGGGATCACTGCCCTGGGCCTGCTGGCCACGCTATTTTTGATCCAGGACAGGATCCCATTGGCCTTGGAAAGCCAATGTCATGGAAAGCCAAACGTAATGTTAACCATTAAGTTACTCTTGCTTTGGTAACTTGGTTGGGTTTTTTCCACATGTTGCCATTTGAGAACGTAGCACAGAAAACAGGTGGTTTGGGAGGCAGCTGAAAGATGAAGAATGTGTGTTGCATGAGAAGGCAGTGTCACACCTTGTTGGCAGGTTTTGTTGTGCAAGTATTTTCCTAGTGTAAGTCTGTAAGTAACCTTACATTTTTACAAACAGAAGGATTGCAAACACAGATTAACTTCTCTCTGATGGTGTAACACTTGCAAAAAAATTCTCTGATCTTGAAATCCAATTCTATTTCTGTGAAGGTAGCAATGCTTTGCTTTGTTACACAAGGTTTTGGAATGGCTTAGTAACAATATGGTTTCTGTTCTCTTCTGTAGAAGAGAGTGCCTCTGATCTGTGCTGTGTAATCTCTAGTCTGGTTCAAGTGATGATGGATTCATACAGCAGAACAAAGTCAGGGTTTCAGAGCCTTATTCAGAAGGAGTGGGTAATTGGAGGACATGGTTTTTTGGAACGCTGTAACCACTTACGCAAAAGTGAAAAAGAGGAGGTATGATTTTTTTATTACTTTCCTTACTTGGTATTTACAAGTTTAGGAGGGTAAGGAGGGTTTAGCTGTTATAACAGAAGTTCCAGTTACTCTGAGAATCTTTTGTGTTTTGTTATATGGGTTGATGTTTGTACAGTTTTATTATTTTTGCAATGTCTTTCTGACTGAATGGGAAATTCTACATTTGTTCTCTTCAGTCTTGGAGTCTTTTGAAAGTTATTTTCTGTCCTTGAAAACTGTTTTAAATGGTAGTAGTTTCCATAGAAATAACTCAAGTGAATTGCCTATTCTTGTTAGATCTAGAGATCAGCTTTATGCTGTCTTGCCAAATGTTGCAGTCTCACCTCTCCATGTTTCCTTATTTCTAGGGATTAGATCAGATTCCTATAAAGAATGGAAATAATAAGTGTAAACTGAGTAGTTCTGATCAAGAATTGCTATAAACTAGTTTTGCTTTGCCAACTTTAATAGGCTGCATAGTGGCATCTTTCGAAATCAGGGTAGAAAGTGTTCATCTATTCTGTCACCAGTTGGCCAAGGGTAGCTCAGATGTTACTTCTTCAGAGTTCAGCCAAATGTATGTGCAGCAGTTTTGTAGTTAACCAGGCTTCTTGCCTTGAGACTTGTATTTGGAGACACTAAATACTGTAAAATAAATAATCTGCACATTGGAACATTTTTTTTTTTTTCCTGAAACTGATGCAATATTTTCTTTACTTAGGCTCCTGTTTTTCTGCTCCTGCTAAATTGTGTTTGGCAGTTGGTACAACAGTATCCTCCAGCATTTGAGTTCACAGAAACTTACTTAACTGTCTTGTCAGACAGCCTCTATGTGCCTGTTTTTAGCACGTTCTTCTTCAACTCTCAGCATCAAAGAGACACCAGTGCGGTAAGGGTTTGTTATTTTGTGGATGCAGAATATTGGAGAACAAGTTTGACCAACAGACAAAAAAACCTTAAAGCTAATTTCCTATCAGCACGTCTTTCCGTACTTATTGAAGTGCCTTGAAGGGTGAATGATTGCAGCTCTGGCTGTAAAGAGTAAAGTTCAGGACTTAAGAGTTTATGGTAACAGAAAGGATATATTACTTCTCATGTGTGGCTGTAGTTTCATGTTTATTGCTCCTCAATGAAAATGGAGCCCTTTAACCTGCAGAATAAGTTACCTATGAAATTCTTTTATAGTATTTTCTGTTGTATTCCAAAATCAACATTTCCTGAATGTTTATTTGTATTTGGTTTGTGCTTTGCTCCAGCCTAAGAAGATGGAAGCAATCTCTGCAAGGCTGCACAGAGATTAAAAAAAGGAAAAACAAAAAGTGGAGATCACTGACTTTTATAAATAAGTTGTTGATTGCAAAATCTAAACCATTAGCACTGCTTTACTGCAGTGGCCTGACATTCTGCCTGTGTTTGAAGAATCTGTCTGCTGCCCAAGTTCCAAAACTTTTTCTAATTATTTAACCTGATTTTCAACTGTGAAACTCTTAATTGCTCTATTGTTCAGTCACTGAACATGTAGAAAGCACAAGGGTTGTTGCAACTCTGTAACCTTTTCTCTGAAAAGCCAATTCCTAAATTTCATCTTGACTTGGTCAGAATTCCTTTCTAACAGTATTAATTGTGACCTGTTTGTTTTGGCAGAGTGGTGAAAGCCTCAAGACACAAAGTGGTCCTTTCAGATTTCTTACTGTGTGGGACTGGTCTGTGCAGTTTGACCCCAAAGCCCAGGCTTTTCTGAACAACCCTTTTTATGCAGAGAAACCAAAACTAGATAAAAGTCAACGGAAAACTGCACGATTCAAGGTAAGCTGTGTGCTGCTTAACTTTTTTTTTTAATGATGGAGATATTTTTCACATCCCTTAGTTCAAATGTGCTCACAGTGGAAGTATTGGTACAAAGGGTTTTTTTAATTGATAAAATACATATACACCTCAAATTCACCTGGATCTTAGGAGCCTAATTTGCGTTCACCTCAATTGTAAATAACTTTTACAGTAACTATGCATAGCCATGAAGTTAAGGGTTTTTTCTTCATTCTTTTACAAAAGTATAGTGCTAAGTCATCAGATTTAACATTCAGCTGAGTTGCACCGACATGTTTGAAGGGAGTTTATTTTGTTGTTCCACAGAGTACCTAACTAGAATACATAGCAGGTTTAAAACTGCCTCCCTAGATTTTCTTTGAGTGTAACTGGAGTGTGTGTGTGTGTGCACTCAGGAGACGGAGAGGAACCAACGACAGCAAAAGCCTTCTGTGATGTGGAGGACTGTGGGTAGACCACCTCATTACTGGGAAGTAGCACAAGCTCAGGAAAAAAATGTTTATTTGGAGTAGCCTCTTTCAATTGAAATTTCCTGGTTGGTTAAATTCTGTCAAAGCATTCTCAAGTGAGATGCTGCCAGTATCATCTACAGCATTAGTCTCTTAGGCAGTGAGATGCAATGAGGAACCACTGGATGAACACTTACAAATCAAGTGTTCTTTGATTTGTTGCTATCTTAAACTTAATGTGGGAGTTTGCAATACTTGAAAGGATTTGGCTTTTTCAGAGAAAATTGCTTTTATCAGTGTTACTTCACTGCTACAGTTAGTGCAGGGAAGGTGTCTGGCAATACTGAGTATGCTCTGTGAACTATTTGGTGTGTTAGCCATTGACAAATAAGAGTTTAAACACAGCCACTGCTTTGCCCTACAGTTCAAGTGACTTTATTGCTTGCAAGTAATTCTTGAATAAAAGTTTTTCTTCCTCTTAAAGCTGCTTTCTGAAGTCCCATCAATATTTATCTCAGTATTTTCTTTCTCCTTAAAGCATCAACGGCAACTTTCTTTGCCATTGACACAGCCAAAGCCTTCCACGAAGAGAGGATTTTTCAGGGAGGAAACAGATCATTTAATTAAAAACATTCTGGGTAAAAGGATTGGCAAGTTCATAAATTCTTCAGATGAGCCTCCTAATAGCTTCAGGGAGTTCTATGAGAGCTGGCATAGCAAACCTGTCGACTATCACGGTCTTCTGTTACCTCGCATCGATGGCCCTGAAATCAAAGTCTGGGCCCAGCGGTATCTACGATGGATTCCCGAAGCCCAGCTTCATGGTGGGGGAACAATAGCTATAACTGCCAAGATCTTGGACTTGATGGAGGAAGTGCAAAGCTTGCAGGTGAAAATGGATGAAAAACATAGTCAGGCTCTTTCTGGAGATGTACATTCTGTTATCACACCGAGAAATTCTGCCCGTTTGTCATCCTTGTTTCCATTTGCTTTACTTCAGAGACAGTCTGTCAAACCAGCTTTACCCACCAGCACCTGGAAAGACTTGGAAGATGAAGATGACTTGGTCAAGAGGGATGACGAATTTGTTGATCTAAGTGGGGATATGTCATAGTGTGCATATATATTACAGTATGGATTTATGTGTCTAAGCTCTGAGTTTAAATGTTGTGCTGTATCTTCGTGTAAGGAACTTACTTGAGCATCTACAACCTGTTTAAGGGGTTTGTCGGGTCAGAAAACATAAATTGGAAAGAACTACTTGCCATAATTTTAATTTTAGCCTAGGTGTAATAAAAACGGGAGTCTTGGCTGGAGTAACCATATGGCCACTCTGTTTAAAAAGGAAAAACAAACAACAAAAGAATACTTTCTGCTCTAAAGGTGGAATACTAAATTTATACAGCAACAATCATGCTTTCTTAACATAACCCTTCTTCCCCTTGTGCCAAGAGTACTGGCAGTGGAAGTATGATGATTAGGAATTTAATACATCTGCACTTTCCCCCCACATCAGCAGAATTCATCTGCTTGCCCCCTCACCCCTCACAGTGTTTGTGTGTTATCGTGGTCGCAGGTTGGCTGCTCTGAGCCTGTGCATGGCCTCAGCTCAGGGTGAGATGCAAGAGCTTAATGACACATTTCAAGTCTTAGTGCTGCTGTGCTACATGCTCGTGCTGCCTTGGAATGTAAAGTTTGCTGTTAATGTTAACAAGTGACCTGACTATGAGATTTTAATTTGCCACAAGGTTTTTCTCCTTTCAGTAGAGAGAGGCTTTTATTTTGGCTTTCCCCCCATTGATGCCAGTTGCCTTTAAGGCTTTCTGTATCTTGCACTGAGACCCTCCACACAGCAGGGAAGACTCTTTTCCTGTGATCCTGCAGTGAAGCAGGATTTGCAGTCTGTTGCCACTGGTCATGGGTTGGTGGTACAGCTTATGAATGTGGCGTTTATACCATAGAACATTTGCATCCTGTTGCTGGATGTTATAATGTACCTCAGTGAAAAAAGCCATAAAGAAATGCTTGTTGACTTGGATCTACTGTGTGTATGTTTATATAAAGTATTTTTACTGCAAATAATTGTCGTTTGTAAAGCTGAATATTATTTGACTGTCAAATCTATTTTGAATCCTTAAATTCTAGAATCCCCAAAAAACAGATTCAGGTCATAAAATCAGTTACACTAAGAAGTTAGACATTGAATATTTTCTCTATCCTCATAGCAGCTTCGAAATCCATGCTGGAAAACTTAGCTGGTGGACGAACTGTTGCTTAAATTTGATCAGCTCGGTAAAACTGGGGATATTAAACTTTCTTACTGACTTATCACTTCAAACTGAGTTGTATTAATGTGTAGCAACAATTCAACAGCAGTCCTCTAAAAATAACTCTTCATATGCTGAAGTAAATGTATTAATGGGGAAAGAGGGAGAGCTTGATGCAGCTATGCCAGACTGAAGCTTCCCAGCTCTTTGATTGCCTTAAGTCTTAGTGTGAGGACAATACTTGAGTTTGTAGTGTTTTATTTAAAAATACACTAGTACTTATGCTTTCTTCTGTGATATGTATGATTTACAGCTAGCACTTGCTAGAAGGGGCTGTACAGCACATTTCCTTCAGACTTAATTGTAATTCACGTGAATCATGTATGCAATAATACTTTGCATGTTGAATGAGCAGTGTTTTGTTATGGTGGAGAAATACTTGTCATTCTAAGGTCATTTGGGTTCAAGGGTGTTTTTTTTAAACTGCCATTAGAAAAAAAAATTAAAATGATTTTTCTATACTTTTGATCAAACTGTTGTAATATTTCAGTCATGAAGATTACATATTTATATTAAAGAACAGATGTTGGACATTTATTTGTACATAAGTTATCAGAAGTATATATAGAAGAGAAGCATATATCTGCAATTGAACATGGAAACATTTCTAATGTAGAGTAAATACCATTGTTACCATTTTTCTGCACTGAGGGATTGGAAATGTACTTCATATTTTTACTTCCAGGCTTACCTCCAAGTTTTAACACTGAAAGCAAGCTAGAAGCTTTACAGGTTTTTACCTTCTTGTTATTTCCAACAGGCTCTTTGAAAAGTGTCAATAAAATATACTTTGAAATATTTGTCGTGAAATGAGAATGTATGTTCACAGTCCTGTTTTGCAAATGATGCATTAAATCATCATCAGCTCAACAATCTGCGGTGACAAGGCTTTTCTGGTTATACTCCAGTGTTTTTACAGGCTGTTGTGGGGATGAGGCTCTGCAGTTTTGTTCTGGCTGTACTTACTGGAGATGTGCTGTTGGCACCAAAGAGAGGAAAGTTCAGTGCAGGGAAGTAGGATGGCTGTGGGAAGTTACTAAGGTGATCTGGAAGCTGTCTGCTCAATGTATGTATTTATGGGATTATTAAACACTGTTTATTTTTGTCTTAGCAAGATAGTTCCCCCATATCCATTGTGAACATGGTTCTTACATTGTTAAATTAAGCAACTTCTTGAACTTGCCACATGAGGTGTTTCTCAAACTGAGTGTGTGTTTGAGCAGGGACTGAGAGGCAGTCACAGTAAGCTGTAGTGTACAAACCAAAAAAATTCCACTTTTTTCAAGATACTACAAATTGCTAGCCCATGTTCAAAGTCAGCATGAGTGCCAGTCACATGTGCAAAAATCGTGCCACTTGGGGTGTTTCCTAAAGAGAGTGTTCCAAGGCTGTGCCAGGCTTGTTCTTGAAGCTCTGTGCAGCAACAGCTTGTGCAGCTGCTGCAGTCACGTTGTAACACAAGGTGTGCCTCTGCCTCACCCACGCTTTCTAAAGCCCAGTGAGTGTACTTTGACCACTTGGCTTTGATTTAAGACTCTATTCATTATTGAAAATGTTCAGCTGTTGATGTGTAGCAGGTTGGAATGCAGACATATTATACAAAGGTAGTCACAGCCAGCTTGGCCCCCTGATCTCTTGCTCCAGCTAAAGATTTTTCCATTTACACTCAAAGGATGGTAGCAGAATACTTTCAACTGAGGATTTCTTAAAATGGATTTGTTTTGTCACACCAGAGGACACCTTCATTCTAACCTTTAGGTGGAGACTTCAGTATTTACAGCTTGGTACTCCCTTGAAAAGAGCTGGGTTTTACCTAAAACTTTAGAAATTAAGTGGAATGGGCTTCATTTGCTGGGACAGTAAGGAGATTCAAGTAGTGAGCTGAGTCTAAAAAGAGCATTCTACATACAGAACTATACATGTTCTTCCACAGTGCATTGGGTGAGATGGGGGAGTGGAAGAAGCAAAACTTCTTACAGTCTCACATCCATTTTCATGGTTTATAGTAAAGCTAAAGTGACAAATGCTTTTTGTCAGTATTTGCAGGATGGCAGAACTCAGTGGGATAGCAGAGTTACCTTGGAAAGGAGTGGACACAGAAGGTAAAGAGAGCTGATATTTGAGCTGGAGAAACCATTTTGTGGGGAGGGCACCACCATGTTGAACACAGAGTAGAAATGGGTTTGTCCAGGCTGCCTTAGAAGAACATGGTAGAGACTACACTCAGTTCTGAGTCCCAGAGGGGACTCCCTCTGCTTGGGAGGTAAGTCTGACTTGAGTCACAACTATAAACTTGCTATGGAGGCTGAGAAAAGGTTAATAGAGGACTGCTAATGTCTTGGCAAGTGTTTGTGTGGGCAAGGGATGGCTGGTGCTGCAGTATGTGCTGGGCTGCTGTGGAGCTCTGGGTTCCTGTGCAAACCCTGTGGGACAGCAAACGCTGCTGCCTGACTGCAGTGTGTTACTCTGCTTCCAGCAAGCATTTCGTTTCTCTGTTTATTGTTCCAGCAATCCAGTAAAATTAAGTAGGTGCTTCCCTGAATGTTATGCCTCAATGTTTAAAGCAGGAGGATAACACATACCTAGGAAATGCATTTGTAAATTTATTTTGTGAGCAGCAGAACTATGAATTCTTACTTCCCACAGCCTTATCTTGTCTGGCTATACCACAATTCCCTCAGCTTTGTCCATCCCTCTGGCATTTCCTGCCCTTGCTTCTGCCATAGCATCTTCAGTCTCCATCCGTCTCCTCTCTGTTCCCGAGTCACATGCTGTGCCAGCAGCATGCAGGTTTGTCACTGCTGCTGACCTGCTGCACAGGACAGTGGCTCAGTTCTTGGGGAACCAAGTAAATACACACGACTTGGCCTGGCCAGGCCATGTAGCCTTCAGACTAACTGTTGGACTCTAGTAACTTTGGACATAATTTTTGGTCAAATACCGTCAAAATTACCTTCTAATTTTCAAAGAAGATGGGTGGAGAGGATATTGATGAGCTGCCCTGTGTGGTTACCAAGGAAATCAGGGTGGGAGATTGGAATGAACCCTCCCATGTCTGCAGCTCAGGCAAGATTCAAATCTGCAGTTCTCAGGCTAAAAGCAATGCTTCTCTCAGATAGGAAAATCTGCTTTTACAGTAAGATCAGATATTCCAGTTTTCTCAATGCAATTTTTTAAAAATCTTGCATATTGTTTGGTTTTATTCTCTGAAATAATTTTTTCGTTAAACTGTAGAAGCCAAAATTCAGTCCATAGAACACTGAGTTTCCTGAAACAACTGACATTTCTATGAGTTCTGAAAGGTCACTTAAAATCTGTACTGTTATTTTTATTCCCATCTGAAGGAAATTTCCAATTAAGAACAGCTAACACTGCTAGAATTCATGTACAGTTTTGCTAATAAAGAGTGTAAATTTTCAAGTATTTTACAAACACTAGTGAGCTTTTAAATGTCAGTACTTTGTGGGTTCACTTTGCAGTCAGTGAGACTCAATTCCTTTTGTGTATTAGAGACTTTTTTTTCAAGTTTGTTTATGCATTAATGTGATGACAGAGAAGGTAATTTTATGCAGAGGGTCTAAGTGCTCATTGCTTCATGTTTTGGTGATGATGCAAAAAGATATTTCAACTTTCACTATGACCCAAATTCATAAAACAGAATGCTTCTCATCAGCCTCCTTGAGTTCACTATACAGATGAACCCAATTGGTTTCCTACAAGCCATTTCTTGCATTTTCCAGTTTCCCATCCCACACTTTCCACTGCAGGTCCTCTCTCAAAAAAATATCTCTTGCTTTTCTGATGGCTGTTCATTCAATTTTTGGAAAAGACTGGGTTTATAACTGCTAGCTATACTTAGTTTTTCCTGTTGCAGGGAGTGTGGTGGGAATACCTGAAGGCCAAACAAGGAATATTATAGACGATTTAAACAGTATTCTCAAAGTGCAAGGTCCCTGTCAATATGGAGCATGGCAGCTCTGGAAGTTATCTAATAATAATCATAATGACAACAATAAAGTAAAATCCTCCTGCACAGCATTTTTTCCCAAACAAAAACTGCATCAAAGAGGAAACAGAGCAATAATCCCAAGATGTGTTTTCTGATGCAGAGTATCTTCTGTAGTTTCAGTACTTTGCTGTGATGGTTCCTGCAGTGGAGAGTCACAAGTGACCACAGAACGATGGTGTGAACTCCCAGCAGGTTTGGGTTTGGGCCTGGGTGACACCAAGTGTGGGGCAAATGCAGACAGGCGCTAAAGGGGTCCTACTGTGCACTGTCGTCCCACCTCGTCCCAGCCTTGGAGAGCTGCCAGCCGATTTTGTGGAAATAGGTATTTTGTCTTTGCGGATTAGCTTTCTATCAGATCAGCTTGTTAATTGAAATCATCCCATGAGGGTGCAGGGGGAAACAAGGGGAGTGGATGGTTCGAGGATGCCCCTCTCAACAGTCAGCCCCCAGTCGGAGCAGACGGGGTGAAAGGCGGAACCACAGGAGCAGGAAATCAGTCTCCATCTGCCATGTTGTTGAAAAAGAGATAAATCCTGGGAACGACAACTGAAGTGTGTCTAGCTGAAATGTTCTAAATAACATGCACAGCCAACTCCAGCTATTTAACACTTCTGAGGAAAAAAAAAACAAACAAACCCACAACCCAAGCCAGCTTTGTTTTGAGGTTGCCTATAGAAGCCTTATAGGGTGATTAAAAGTATAGTTGCATTGGATCTGACCTGTTTCCACAGTAGGAAGGTAAGTGAGGCAAGCAAACCCAGTGAATTCAATCTATCATTATTCAAGGCACTCTGATGATCTTCAGGCCTGCACTTCCTTAGGCTGTGCTTTGGTTTGGCTGGCAGAGGTTTTAAAAACCATCATCCTGCCTGGCTGTGAGTAAGCAGTGATTGAGGGCAGCTGTTGAAAAGCAAAAATCGTGTTCTGACTTGTAATCTAAAAACAACCATTGCTCAGATAGTGATGGTGGATTCCTGGTGCATTCCTGCCTTTTTCTTCTAAACTCCAGCCACACATAGGGAGCTGCTTGGTTACTCCCCCATACTACTTTAGCATGTTTTACTTATTTGCTTTTTGGTTAGATTTAATGCAGGTGATCTGCTTTGTCTGTATGCCACCCATTATTTCTCTCAGGTGTAGGACATATTGCTCTACCTAATTTTCCATGGAAGTTTATCTACCTAGTGTTGTTCTGAAGGCACTGGCCCTTTTTATGATTCTAATTGCAGTAGAACAGCTACCTGGAGACAGGATGATAAAAAGGGAAGGTTACAGAAATGAAATACAGTAATAGTAAAACAATTACTCAATGGCTTGGTATTAAGAAGAGGTTGGACATGCAAACCTCTGGAGTTCTGAAGGTAATAATGAATGCTACAAACAACTGAAACACAATTACCAGGGACCCAGACTGACTTAGGCAGCAGGAAATGACCAAACATAAATGGTTTTTTAGAATCTTTGGATCTTATTAAAGTAATAATAGCTCTGCTTATACTAGCTGCTGACATGAGTATTTTGTCTAGGCTGATGGACATCCTTCCGCTCCTTGAACGTTTCCCCCCTGTTAATATACAACCTGGTGCCTTCCTGCTCCAGCCTTACAAGGCAAATATCTCCCCAGCTGCAACACAGGGGGAAAAGTTCACTGACATCTTTGCATTTGTCAGAGGACCACTATAAATGACTGTTCCCTGCCAAGAAATTTCTTTTGAAAAGTTACATTCAATTAATAAAATAATATCTGAGTATATCAAACTAAAAAAAGGTAAATTTAATCACAAGACTGGAAAAGAATTCTTTAATACACCTAAACTCTTTCCAGTGAGGAAAGGAGGATTAACTCTTTCCCTGGACATGTGGCAGAAAGGCAGCATTGGCTGGCTGTCCTCCTGCAGTCCATGTGGGAACAGATGAGGCCCCTGTTCTGGAGCAGGTGGATGCCTTGAGGACCCCATGGGAAGCCCTTGCTGGAGTAGGCTCCTGAAAGGACCTGTGACACATGGAGAGAGGAGCCTACGCTGGAGCAGGTCTGATGGCAGGACTTCTGACCGTGTGGCAGATCCGTGTGGGTGCAGCCTGTTCCTGAAGGACTGCACCCCATGGAAGGCACGAAGAACTGCAGCCCATGGGAAGGACTCTTGTTGGAGAAGGCATGGAAGACTGTCTCCTGTGGAAGGTATACCTGGTGCAGGGGAAGAGTGTGAGTAGTCCAACCCCTGAAGGGGAAGGAAAGGCAAGGACAACATATCTGACTGCAGCCCCATTCCCTGTTCCCCTGTCCACCCAGGGAGAAGAGACAAAAAAAAACCAGGGGTGAAGCTGAGCCTAAAAAAAAGGGAGGAGTGTGGAGAAGGAGTTTTTAAGATCCATTCTTCCTTGCTTCTCATTATTCTATTCTGATTTGATTGGCAGTGAGTTATATTAGTAGCTGCACAACGAGTCTGTTTCACACATGGTGGTTGTTGGTGGGCGATCTCTCCCTGTCCTTATCTCAACTCATGAGCCGTTCGTTGTGTGTTCTGCTCCTTCCCTGTTGAGGAGAGAAGTGACAGAGTGGCCTTGGTGGGCACCTGTTATCCAGCCAAGGTGAACCCACAACAAACACTTAAATAGCTGTAACAGCATCTGTTTGACTGTTGTAGGGGTGACAGTGAGTGCATCCCTTAAGGAAAGAAGTTTAGAGTTCTCCCTTGAAGAGAAGAGAGCTACCTGGAGTGTGTGTGAGGTCTTGTATCCAATGAGATGCTTTGGTGAATGTGAGGTGAATTGCTTAACCAATAATGTCATGACATGTTGGATATGAGAGGATATAAAAAGTGTGGATGCTACTGAGTGAGATTAGAACTAACTAGAACTAGACCTACTAGGAACTTCTACTACTACTACTACTATGAACTGTCTGTTAAACTATCTTGAATAAAGTCTTGTAAGCCTTCTGATCAAAGCCTTCTGATGCCTGCTGTGCCTGAGCTGTTTGGACCGTCATTCATGCT
>JAWWEV010000095.1:61541182-61558294 GCA_035583235.1 Hafferia zeledoni
GAGGGGTTTGTTTGGTTTGGTTTGCTTTGCTTTGCTTTGGTTTGCTTTGGTTTTGTTTTTGAATTTTCTCTCTGAAATGCTTAACTGTGTAATAAATATCTGTTAATTAAAATCACTGTTTTATACCCTGGCAAAGAGAATTAAGCTGGTACCTATGGAAACATTAGGAAAAACACTTATTGAGAAAAGACCATACATACCAAAGTTAGGCCACTGTGATGAAGATGGCTGACTCATCAGTGTGACATATTCTGTGTTAAATATGGAAAGCTCAGGTGTCATTTGTTGTATCTCAGCAAGGCAGAAAAAAATCATTTTTATTTGTTTCTTCAAAGATGCCTTGTAAACCAGTCAGAGTTTTTGACTTACTGTCTATGCAGGTGAAAACACTGGTGCACTGTGCAGCTTCTCTCATTCCCTGCTGCAGCCAAGGGATGCATCCCTGTTGTTTGGAGGTTGCTGGACCATGCCAAGGCCACCCTCTCAGGCTGCTGGATGAGTTTCTGCTACTAGTCACCAGCTTGGGTTTCTCCACTAACTTTTTGTTTCTAACTTCCATCTTAATTTGTGACTGGTGATAATTCAGCTGCTAATACTTTTTTAATTTCTACTCCCCGGGGAGGCCTCCATTTGGAGTCCTGAAAGTCTCATCCTGGCTTCACTGACATACCTTATTGCTGTGAGCTGCAGGCCACCTCCAGTAGCTGTGGAAGGCAGATTTTGGGGAGGGTCAGAAGGTAGTCCCTGATGTGTAGCTGGTCCTGCAAGTGCCTCCATCAGCACAGGAAAGCGACCGATGGTTGCCTGCCCCAGGGAAGGCGGCATTATCATGGCTGGAAGTTATAATGTAACAATAAACAGATTCAAGGAAAGAAAAGCTTCTTCTGCCTTGCTCAAAGATAACATTTGCAACATTTTAGTACCTTCGAAAATATAGATATACAAAATATATAGAGAGATAGATACGGAAGGAAGTGGCCATCAGCAAGACAGCAGTTCAGATCACTGAACAAGTGATGCAAGCACTTTTTCACACTTTATTTCCTTTTCTTCCCAGATACAGAAAAGACTTTTGGGGAACTACTCACATGCCAAGTTTTTCAACACTGTTTTCGTCAGGCTCACTGGCTGTCACTTGCTCTTTGCTGCATGTCTGGGCTTGCAGAGAAATGCAGATGCCAGTTCACTCTGGAGTCAGTGAGGCTTTTGTCTAGTGAGTCCCCTTTCCCCATACCAGCATCCCTAGAAAAAGTCATACAACATTTCCAGCTCTACTGTGTAATTCTGCTGTTGTTTTAACTCTTTTTGGCTTCAATGGTGAAGTTTCAAATCCCCCATCCTTCTTCTTCAATCTATTTTTCAGGGAAAAAAAAAAAAATCCACTTACAGGCAGAAACATGAGCATGCTATAGATGTACGTGGCTGATGGTAAGATTATCACTTCTTCATGAGTCTTCTGACAGTTCCTGACTGTTACTCAGGTCCCAGCTCTGTTTGAATCCACTGATTACTACAAATACTAGTTTTAAAAAACAGGAGACATTCTAGAATCACCACCCCCTGTGTCTCACATCTTACATCACTTTTACTTATATCTGCACAGGTAGTCTTGGTTTTGGTCCTACATTAGTACATACCAGGAGTTCTTACACATTTGTAGGCCATTAATGATCTCTTTAATACAGTCAGTACTTATGAAAACATTCAAATGGACAGCAATAAGTTTTTAAACAACTGGCTAATCTTAGAAATAATGTTGTGTTTTGATGCTAAAATGCTCATCAATCTCTGCTATGCAGGTAATGTCCTAAACAGCCTTTGTCCCAACCATCCAAATTACTATTTCAATTTGATTTAGGAATGTGGTCTGCACTGTGGATAGAATTGATTATGAAGAGATTTCTGTTTGAATAACAGCTCTTTTGCAGCACATTTATATATTTTCATGGACAGTCAAGTGCTTGCCAAAAAAATCTCTTTAAAAGCCATCATAACGAAATTATATAATGATAATACCATTTTGCAATACTGAAGATAGATATTGCTTCAGTGCAGATAGATATCCAGTGCAGAATTAACTACCCCCCAAAAAAATTAGCCCATATTTAGCTTGGTTTTGCCCTTTGGGGACCTATTCACAGGAAGATTATTTCTTAAATTTTCTGCCTTGCAGTCAGCAGAGGCACCTGAATTACAGATCGAAACAGACGTGGCAGTGCTGTGGAGTTGAGCACTCTGTGCAGCTGAGTGGGGAGTCCAGTCTCTCAACTTCCTCAGTTAAGAGCAAGTGCATCCCCTCTAAAAAACACCTGGAATTTTCTCCCATTGTCATAGTCAGCTGTGAAAGATAGTTCACAGCAAGATGGTAAGACAGTTCTCCCTAAGACTTGACTTGGATTTTATCCTTCCATGTTTTAAAAGGTAGTTTTAACAAACTAATTAGACATGGTTTTACTTAGAATGAATTGGGGAGGATCAGGGATGTCTGTAAGTTTACGCTACGAACATTTATCAATGCTTTTGCTTCCTGAGTAGAAGATACTATGGAAGGTATTAACATTTGTGCCAGACCTAAAAACCTTCTGGCATTCCCTGTGATCACAACCTCCTGGCTGCCACCAGCAGTACAAATCTTCCAGCAAAATCAGGGTATGCAACCTCTGCCAGGAACAGCACAGAGCGCAATGCATTTGGCTGATTTTTAAGGAGCAAAGTAACTCAAAAATGTAGTTTTATTTCCCTTACAACAGTCTTTGTAAAGGTCTTTATAAAGTGCTGCCAAATATTTCTGGATTGTTTTTCCGTTTCCCCAGTCCCAGCTGCTCACACACCTTTTTTCAGCTGATGTGACCAGTAGTTCCTGGAATCCGTATTTTTCTCCCTCACTGACCCCATGGCTGCATTTTCCTCACATCTGCAGTTCTAAAATTACCATTCATCATTTGCTTCTCTCTGTGTGAGTCTTTAGTCCTGACGAGAAGGTGTAGACGTAAACCTACTAAAAGTAATGGACATTTATACTACACACACTCTGAATGCGCCCAAGTACCCTCTATTTAGACAACACGAATGCTGCCCTAATCACTATTTATCTTGTAAATCACAACTCTATGGAAACATTTTCTCTGCGCCATCTGGCTTGATGTATTTTTTAATGAGTTGATGAGTATTTATATGCATTACAAGGAACAGATAGGAAAGCATTTGTTACATTGGGACATGAAATAAAGATTTTTCAATACTTAACTTGTATAAAATTCACTGCATTAAATGATTTAAATTTTGCCAAAATATCAATGAGAGTTTTGGTGAAGGCTTTATGGGACTCATTTTACTCAGGGAACATCTGTTAAGAAAGAAAACTGAACATTTTTCCTAGTGATGCTGGTTGAACAGGACCCCTGTGTAGACATGAAAGGACATCTCAATTACAAACAGCACTTTGACTGATACTTTTGTCCTCATGATTTCAGTACTGTAATTGTAATATTAAAATAACCAGTCCATATTCTTTCTGGTGAACAATCTCACTCAGCTACAAGGAGGAAGATGCTACTAAAATACAAAGATTTTAGCAATGGTTTGAACTCCATAGGAGATAAGAAAATGAGAGGTCTGGAAATACTTGAAATAAAGAAAATGCTTTTGAAATGAGCAAATGTGCACAGCACTTCTGCAATTCTGCCTTTGTTCCTCTGAAAGTGCTTGTCATTCTTTCCCTAAAAATCCACAATGTATTGTATTTGTAGATAAAAAACTTAAAAGAAGCTCGTGCTAGTTTTTAAACCAAAATCCTTTGAAGAAAAATTCTATTACTAACTTAGTGGCTGCATCTGATGTTTTATGAGCTCAGTGTTAAAAACTGGCACTACGCTGCAGAAAGTAGTAATTAATTCTTCAGATTTTTTTAGAAGCCTAAAACACTGCCCTTGAATCATCCTAAGGATTAGCTTTAAAAGAGGTTTATTGGAAAATGTACATTTGTGAATTTTGATTTTTATAAACTTATAATTTAAACAATATCTAAATGGTTTGGCATTAAAAGCCATCAAACAAGAGTTTGTTGTATGGACAGAAAGAGTCATATCAATAAGTGTTTTTTACTGAGAAAAAGTTGCTGTTAATGTTGGAAAGTCCATTCCTAAAACCAAGAAGAAAAATCCAGCTGGTCTGCACTGGCTGGTGAAGGATTTATTTAGTAGCCAAAACAACAGTGTGAGTAAAACAGGTGCAGCTGAAACTGAAAGAGAGATTATTACATGGCCACTGTGTACCAGACACGATTTCTATGATTAGTTGATCATTGACTATAGTTTCTTCCCACAAATACTGTCAATCATTAGCCTGCTCATGCCTTATATCTCTGATCTCCACTTTCTCTCATCATGCTGTGCCTTTCAACATCTTGATTCCTATTGGAAGTGAAAATCCTGTTCTTGGAGATCATCCTGATAATATAGGATAAAACAAATTGCAAGATAGTTTGTTTCCAGTTTTTTTTTCTGGCATTAGTGTTTATTGTAGCACTCAAGCAGCACATCTGCAATCAGCATGGTTTTAAAGACCACATGGCCGTAAGAAATTTCTGTCTCCCATTGCTCCTGGCCCTTGGGTTTCCATACTCTGTGCTCCTTCAGTAATGACACATGCCTGCATGTGAGGCTGCTCTGTCCATAGATCCCTGCAAGGATACAGGGAAACACGGCCCTTTTCTTGACTGTTGTTTTTAGGTCAGATCCTTACAGGGATTCACACCATGGCTCCACCTGATACTTCTTTTTAATGGTGTAATTGGGAGTGTCGAACTTTCACTGGGAGGGAACGGCAGACAGAGGCAGGAATGTAAACAAGCTTGATTGGTGAAACTGCTGGGTGGTGAAGCCATGAGAGCCAGCAGCCACTTTGAAGAAAACAAGTCCTGTTTTCTTGCTGTCAATTTCAAAACATGCACATCCAATTTAACCTAATTGTCCTTCAGGAGAAAAATCTGCCCAGCAGCATCTCATTATGATGCTGTGACAGCAGCACTAGGACTTAAGCACTGTGTCTGAAGTTCCAGGGCCTGGCACGTCTGTTAAGCTGAGACTTCTACAACATCTTCCTTTACCCAGCTCTGTGCCATGCTCCCGATATTCCAGTTGTGGTACATTTGTCCATAGTTAAGAGCACGCAAGCTCCAACTTCAGGTGTGAAATAAAGTTTCTCTTTGCCTGATCTGCTGTCCCAAGACACACTTGCAATTAGTTTGTCACTCACTTTTCCTGCTGATGTGACTGCAGTAGTCCCTGCTCCCACAGGGAAGCAAATCATGGCAACTGCAACTAGCACAACATAAAGGAAGGCTCTAAGACCCGTGTCTTTGCTATTTTCTATTTTATTTCAACTTCCCTGTTGACTATCAGCAATTCAAAAAGCCTGGCTCCTTTGGAATTCTACTGCATTCTGCCAGATATGGGCTTAAGAATAAAAGAGGATGAGTTGCAAGGTCGATTTACTGCAAGATGAACAAAATTATTTATAGAGTACAACCTGTGCTTTTGCAATGTTACTTCTTAACACAATGCTTTGAAGATTTCAGGCCTCAGCTCTGAGGCTGGATGCCAGTGGCATTGGGATGGGGGAGGAAGGGAAGCCTGTACCCAACAAGACACCCAGTGACAACGCAAAGGACACGAACCACACGTTGCAGTGTCGAGGGCTACAGCCTTCTGAACTCCTAGTAGAGACAGAGAGGACTCAGATATATTTTTCTAATGATGTTGTAAAATAACTTGCAGGTAAGAAGGTCGTGACACAGGATCTCCTGGGTGTGTCCTCAGTAACACGTCAGATCTCAGCTGTGTAGAAGGGATCAACATCACGGGCTGAAGTGTATCCTGTTTGCCATCCTTTTCATTCGGATTATGGTTTTGTCTGTCAGTGTTGCACTGGAGTAAGAGAAATAATTAAATTGGTTCAAACTTCAAGTATAAGTGTTCTTAATTTGATTCACACTGAACTTACTAGTTTAAGTTCATCAGATAATGAGTCAGAACTGAAATTAATAATGAAGAAATACATTTGTTTGAAATTAATTTGTGCAAACATCTGAGTCTCTAAGTCACAGAAATTGACCTGTCAAGTATGAGGAACTTCACAGTACATATCACCCTAATAAAAATGAAATTTATCAACAAAATTAGAAATTATTAACCTACAAGTGATCCTAATTTGGTCCCTTTTGTAACAAAATACAGAAAAGTGAGCAAATGAATAATATCATTAGCAACTATTTTTAAAAACTGATTTTTAGAAAACTGAAAATAATGATAAGTCCTTTACCCAAATAATAAAAAGAAATAAAAATTAGAAGCTGCTAAATAACATCCCATCAGTTAACCTTTAAAATGCAATCAGGATTAAACATGGAAGGACTTAAAATGCCACACTAGTCTAGTGGGACAGTGAAAGTAACTGTAACAGCCCAAACAAAGACTGTGTTCTATTGATAAGAAAGGAGAAATAAAATTGTTTTGTTAATTAAAGAAAACGTACATGACATTGAGAAATGTTCTTATCTTTTTTCCAAGAGAAAGAAACAGGGTATTGCATGTAGGTGCAAGGCGAATTATAACAATCATATTAGTAGCATAAAATGTAAGAATTTTGCTAATAGTGCTTTAAAAAGATGTGTTCAACAAACAGCTTTGCATTCTGGGGAAATAGGTAAATATTATCAGACAGGACAAAGACTAAATTCTTGCAGCTAACAGTGTAAGAAAAATTTAAACAGCAGTACTAAAGCTAGGTAAGTCATATCAGTAACTGAGGATAGCTTGCACACAGTTTTTTGAAAGAGCTTCTTAGAAGCTCTTTTTGATCTCTAATTATGATTCTCAACAAACCTTCGGAGTTCCAAAGAACAAGAAGAGAGTTAATACAGTGACTGTGTTAAAAGAAGGCAAAAGGGATGACCCAGGTCATTACATTCCTGTCCTCTTGATTGTAATCCTCAACAAAATATCCAAGTGGCTGATAGAGGACTAAATTAATAAATAATTGAGTTTAATTACAACTCAGAAAAGACACTTACAGAAAACAGATCTTGTAGTGCTATTGTGGTGTCTCTTCTTTGAGCAAATGCTTATTTGATAAAAATAACAGTGATGTTATATCCTTAAGCTTCAGTTTGGCATTTCAGCTGGTACAGCAGGATGTTTTACTTAAAAAAAAGAATCAGAAGGATAAAAAAAGTTAGAAAGTCACACAGAAAGTGGACTGTGAATGATTAGCAGGCTTCAAGAAACCGGAGAGGAACAACCGGCAAACACTTGGGAGAGCAATCCAGATCCTCTGGGGATCAGTATTGTCCATCTGCTATTCTTTCTTATCCTGTACCAAACTGTCACCAAGTCACAATAGCAAGGGATGCAGGGAATGGGAGTGTGACAAACAATGGAGGATAAAGTCACTTCCAGAGTGACTCGGAGCTCTCAGTAAACAGGGTCGAGTTAAAAAACCTAAACCAACAACTCACTAAAAATAATTCTCTATTTATTAGCATATTTTATTTATATATTAAATATATGGTTTATGTATGTTTATGTATCTCAACATGGTCAAATGCAATATTCAAACTGTGAACTAAAATGTTGCAGGCCATCCTTGCACAACAAGCACATTTATTCTGCAACAAAATACACTGGAAACTTATACGGGATTTAGTGTTAATAAGATTTTAGTTTTTAGTGTGCCATGTACAAAAGGATTAAAGGTTTGAAAAGGTGCTCATTGACAGCAGAGCTGAAGGGCTCCATCTCTACAGTTTGAAGTTAAAACTGTTGAGAGATCACCTGAATTCACTTAACAGGTATATTTGTAAATCTACATATACATAGAATCATGGAATCACAGAATGGTTTGGGTTTGAAGAGACCTGTAAGATCATCTTGTTCCAACACTCTGCCATGGGCAGGGACACAGAATCACAGAATGAAGTTGGAAAAGACCACAGAGATCACGGAGTTTAACCTTTAGACAAACACCACCGTGTCAATCGGACCATGGCACCAAGTCCAGTCTTTCCCTGAACACCTCCAGGGACAGTGACTCCACCACCATGGAAATGGGCAGCCCATTCCAGTGTCTAAACACCCTTTCCGTGAAGATTTTCTTCCAAAGGTCCAACCTTGTCCTGCCGCTTATTCCCTGGGAGAAGGGACTGCCCCCCACCTGGCTACACCCTCCTTCCAGGGAGCTCCAGAGAGTGATAAGGTCCTCCCTGAGCCTCCTTTCCTCCAGGCTAAACACCCACAGCTCCCTCACTGCTCCTCACGGGAATGGAGCTCCAGGCCCTTCCGCAGCTCCACTGCCCTGCTCTGGTCCCCTCCAGCACCTCAATGTCCTTCCCGAACGGAGGGCTCCAGACCTGGACACGGGACTGGAGCTGCTGCCTCTGCAGTGCCCAGCACAGGGGCGGACACTGCCCTGGCCCTGCTGCCCACGCATCTCCCACCAGCCCATCCTGCGCCCACCCAGCCTGGCCTGGGACGCTTCCCTGCCCAGGGAATGGGGCTGGAACGGGCTGCAAAGGACACGGCCTTGTGGCTGAACACGCATGGGCAGGCCCAGGGAGGCGGTGGAGTCTCCATCCCTGGGGTTGACCGAGGGGTCCGGCCCCGGCGCTGGGCGAGGCGGGTCCGTGTTTGGGGGTTCCAGTAGTGGCGCTGGGCGGGCGATCCTGAGGGTCCCTTCCAGCCTTGGCGGCTCTGCCATTCCGGGACGCCGGGCCGACCCGCGGGTCCTCTCAGGAACATCCCCGGCTGTTCCCGGGCACACTCTGGGCTGTCCCTGGGAACATTCCCGGCTCTCCCGGGGAACACCGCCGGCTCCCCCCAGGAACAGCCGCGGCTTTTCTCGGGCACACTCCGGACACTCCCCGGGCGCATTCCGGGCTGTCCCCGAGCACAGCCCGGCATATCCCGGTCACACTCCCGGCTTTCCCCGGGCTCCCCCCGGGCTCCCTCCCGGCTCTCCCCGGGCACACTCCGGACTTCCCCCAGGAACAGCGGCGGCTCTCCCCGGGCACAGCCCCGACTCCCTCGAAGCACACCCGTCCGAGCACACCCCCGTGCCCGCCCCGGCCCGGCCGCGCTCCCTCCGCCGCGGAGCCCTTTCCGGCGCCGCCCCCGCCCCGCGCCGCCACATCCTGCGCTGACATCAGCCCGCGCCGCCATATTGAGCCGCCGCCGCCGCCGCCAGCGCGGCCGCCCCGGACCGGCCCCGCCGCCCATGAGTGCCCCCGGCCGGGCCGCGTAGGGCGGAGCGGCCCCGGCCCGTCTGCGCCTCCAGCCGCCGCCGAGCCCCGCCGCCTCCCCGCCAGCCATGACTTCCCTGACCCAGCGCAGCTCCGGGCTGGTGCAGCGCCGGACCGAGGCCTCCCGCAGCGCCGCCGCCGCCGACAAGGAGCGGGGCGCCGGCGGCGGGTCCGACGATGAAGGGCGTCGGGACGAGCCCGGCGACGACGAGAAGGGCGATTCCAAGGAGACGCGGCTCACCCTTATGGAGGAGGTGCTGCTGCTGGGCCTCAAGGACCGTGAGGTGCGGCCGCAGGGGCTGCCGAGGGGACAGCGGGGTGCGGGGGCGGCGGGACGGCCAAGGGCGCTGCGGGTTGGGGGCAGGGGGGACAGGGCAGGGGGTGCTGCTGGAACGGGCTCGGTGTTTGGGATGAGGCGAGGAAGAGATACTCGGGTTTTGGGGAGGGAGAACCTGGCAGAGTTTGGATCGTTCTGTGGGTGCGGGGTTCGCAGAGGAGGTGTCATAGAAATCCGTGTGAGGAGACATTTACAGGCCTTGGGGCAAGACAGGGACGTTGATGTGGGAGCCAGGCCGGTGTTGGACTTGTAGGCCTGGTTGGATCTGGCACATTTATGCTCTTTTCTGCTACAACTTTTAGCCTTGGCTGTAATATGCGAGACCCTTTGCTCTTGTGGATCTTGAGAGACAGAACTCCGTGGTACTTCCAGTGTTCTCAGTTGCTCTGGGATGCCCTTTCTACTAAGACTTTCTAGGGTAATGCACGTGAAAAATGTCTTACAGTCGTGGGGAGCGTTGTATGACAGAAATGGGCCCTGAGTAATGAGAAGTGTGTCAAAATGAGGAAATGGCATTATTACACAGTTCTGTGTTTTTTCATAGCTTCGTGGTTTGCCATGATACTGTGAATAAGTCATTGAGGAAGGTTTGCTTCTCCCAGCGTGTCAGATTTTTGTCTCATTTGGAAGAGGCAATCCATGTGGGAAGCACACACACTGCAGAATGTCAGGAAGCAGTTTACTTGGAAGTGATGTATGGTGAAGTGTAATGCACCTTTATTTTAGATATGAGTTGTATTAAGGATTTGATTAAACAACCTGCCTTTTTTTTTTTCCTTGTGTGATAAGTTACTTAATCCAGTTCGTTGATTGGGTGGAAGTCTCTTGTAACTCTGCATGTTCATGAGGCCAGTAGTGGGGGAGGGAAACTGATAAGTTTTATGCTCCTTGACAGTGCATTGCATCTAAAATAGACTTGCTGGTTGATAAAGAATAAAATATAGTTTTCCTGGTGAACATTTTCTTTTTTCACGTGTGTAGATGTATTGTTGTACATACTCACTGCAATAACATTTTACTCAGAGATTGAGTGTTTTAGGCCATTTTCTTGTAGCCCTGTTTTTGCAGGTGGGCCTTGCCAAGGTATCCTGATAAGAAATAGATACTCAGTGGTGTGGGCTTTCACCTGTTGATTTGAATACTTGTGCCTACTGCATTTCTCTCTCCACACCTGAATAGTAGGGGGAAAGTAAATTAGGTATGGCAAGAGAGATTTGTAGCAGGATTGCCTGGGAGGTTTTATGTTGAAGAAGGTGGGATAAACTGGGTGATCTTTCAGCTCTTGTTTTTTACCAGGGTTGTGTTCTAAATCTGCTCAATATGTGGGCCATATGCTGTAAATACTTCAAGGTAGGGAGCATTATGTCTGCTTAGAAAAGAATATTGCACAAGTCTTTATATCAAAAGGTAATGGTTGACAATGGGCCTAAAAATCAAGCTTTGCAAGGGTAGGAATCAAAGTTATAAATTATCTCACTTTGCTAAGTGCAGTGGTGACATAGATTGCAGATAATGTATCATTCCTTTGTATGGAAAAAGGAACTGAGTGATTAGAGTGGCGTGGATATCCATAACTCCCTTGGGCTTTTGCAGTGTAGACATCAGACAAAAGAATGATAATGTTGTCTCTGGGGCAGAAGGTTTATGTGCAGGAACTGTCACACACCCTGTTCCTGAGCTTTGTTAGACGTGAAGCACTGGGCTTTTGACTTTGGTTTGGGTCTGTTTGTACCCCTGTGTACAGTCTGCACTACATAAATCACTTGTCATGTTTTCTCCTTTCAAAACTAGAAATGAAACTGTAGGCCTGTTTTCCAAGAGGAGTAATTTTGTTTTGTTTTCTGTTATTCTAATGAAAAGTGTGCAGAACTGTCTTACTTTACACATATGGAAGTGCCTTTTTACAAAGTCTTTACTTCCAGTAGAATTGATTTTCCATAACAGCTGTGTGAGACTTTCTCAAGAGAGCAAGCAGAGAAAAGCAATATGAAGTCTGTAAAGTGTGACTGTGAAATTGTACAAAGTCTAAGGGGCAGGCAAATGCAGGTTTATGAGGTACAAGCTCAATTGAAAGCCAGTAAATTTAAAGCTGATGACATCCTTCCTTTTTATTCCAACAGGATGAAGCAAAATTGGCCCGCATTGGCCAAAAACTGTATCAGCAAGAAATATAAAAACAAGGACTTTCATTTGGCCAAAGAACAAGTTTCCTAAAAATAGCTTTTCTCTCAAAAAAATCACTGATTCATGCGTTGATAACTTAGCTTTCAGATTTTTAGGTAATGTTTTTTTGCAAAGTTAAACACTTTATACTTTGTGTAAATTGTATGCAAAATACCTCACATATGTGGAGCTACCATTTATGATTTTAAAGTGTAGGTGGAAGAGTCCTTGCTATTAGAAGCAAGTCTTTCAGGAAGATCTATTCAGTGATGGATTGATGAGTTCAGTTGATAAACTGTTACATATTTATGTGACTCCCATTTCCAGGACAGAGTGATGGTTGTGAACAGCCACAGCAGAACTTTTTGAGTTGTTGCCTGGTTGCTGCTGCAGAATTGGTTTGCTGTTGTGAATGTGTGGCAGCCGTAAAACAAACACACCACCCCTCAAACCCCTTCCTAATGTGTGAGCACAATTAGCTGCATTTGAACATGCCTCTTGGACGTGGCCTCTTCTGTTTGTTAATGTCGTGTCTCCCCGCCAGTTTGGCCTAATTAAACTCTACTCAATGTATGAATTCTGGTTGCTCTTTTCCACTGTTCCTCTTCCACGTGTATCTTCTTTGTAACTGTTTCTGTGTTGCAAAGTCAAGATAGATTATAAGGCACGTGTGCTGAAATATGTGCATACTTACATAACGTGGCAGCTGCTGTGTCCTTGAAGGAGCAGGTAATAAACTAGAAGAAAATACATTACTAAAATCTTTCAGGGAAGCGTAACAAGAACACCTACACGTACTTGGAAACCGAAATACATGTGGGAAAAGGAGTCGTGTTCATCCATTTAAAGCAGAGCAATAGCCTGTTGCTGTAGGAATAGAAAACACTCACTGAAGTAAAACACTTTGCTGTATTAGGTAAAAAAATAGTGTTGTGGTACGACAGGTCAAAGCCACAGCAAAGGGGAATTACTGTGTAGAGCTACTGGTCATTGCCCCCCAAAGAAGGGAGTGATAAATATTAAAAGTTAGATTATAGCTATTTAAAAATGATAGTTGAGAGATGAGTACAGGTAGTTTGTTCCTTATAGGTCCCCCAGCCACCTCATAACTCAGTCCCATAAAAACTGAGAGGTTGCCAGATGGCTGGGCTAGGGAACAGTTGCTCTTCTGAAGTTCATTTAATTTTTTTGTACAGGTAAATTTTTTTTTCCTTCATTTTTGGAATTCTGTCTTATTACTAGTTGTTAATCTGTTGCAGAAGCAGCACCGTGCTGCTTCTCTCCTCTGTACAGTTGCCACAGCTAAACAAGTGGAAGCAGCTAGAGAGACCTGGCACCTCCTAGTATAAAAGATTTATTTGATCTGTAACTAATTCCTTCTTTGCTGAAAGAGAACTCATGTAAAGTGTGCTGAAACAATAGCTGGGTACTCCCGTCTGCTGCAACAGTAAATATTTCCTGGGGCCTTTACCCTGCCTTAGCTGAAGACTAGAATGTCATTTGTGGGAGTGAAGTAATGTTAAATCCCTTTGTAAGGTACAGAAGTTATCTTGGATCTTTGTTACTTATGTTTGGCCATCAGAAACTTGATTTGTTGATGACGATTTGGTTTTGCAGCGTAGTTTTATGTCCAAAGAGTTCATGTGAAGGTCTCCTGCTTACCATATTTTCCATTGTATTGAAACAAGCTATCAGAGAGCTAGTTTGGCTGCTTCAGATGGGCTGTTTTGTGTTGATCAGCATAGCACTAAAACATAGTTTATTTGTTCTTCTTAAAAATATGAATGTCTGGGTTTATTTCTGAATTTTGTATTGTTATCCTAAAGGTATTTTTGTGAGAGGTGAAATAGGAATTTTGAAAATGTTCAAAATTTTCCCTGTTTTTAAGATTTCTGTGAAACTCATCATGAAGATGTCTCAGGTTTTTTGCCTGTGAAACAAATAATTAGGTTTTAAAAAGTCTTTTTCATATCCTTTCAGTATTTTTTCCCCCTCATTAAAAGAAGTTTCAGCAACTGTCTGAAGATCAACTCTGAAGTGCCCAAGTTTTGGTGGAAAATTTCTGAGTCAAGTGTAACATGAAGAGGCGTCACTGGGAATTCATTCACATTGGAGTTGAGGAATGATGTATGAATGTGTTGAAACTTGGACAAAGACTTGCTTTTTCTCAAATGTTCAGGGCCTAATAACAACAAACTGTGTAATGTCTGTGGTGAAAAATCTTTTCTTTAATAGTTGCCTACCTTTTTGATTTTTTTTTTTTTTAAATTTCATGTCCAGACATAAGTTAGGGGCTAGGAAAGATAGGAAGTGTGGGAGAGGGAGTAGCCCACCTTTGTTTGCTACCAGATGCAGTAAAGTGCCCCTTTCCTGTGCTGCTGTTGGGCTCTTGGGAGGACGTGCTGGTTTTGGAGCAGCTGGATGCAGTTGGTGTGGTTATCCGTGGCATTGGTAATCTGTAATCTGTATTAGTTATCTGTGGATAACTTTGAGTGTGATGTGGTCCCTTCTTTCATGTCAGGTTGTCTCGTGTAGGGCAAAGACAAAAGCATTGTCAAAGCCTTTCCAATGATGCTTTTCAGTTTTTTCAAGTGCTCTTGAAAACCAAAGCTTTAGCCCAGAGTGCTCCGAAAAACACATTGTAACTCTCCATCCTCTCCCTGTAGCCAACTGCTTTAATTAAATATTTTGCATGAAATATATATAAAAAAGTTTTGCACTTTATTGCTAGAATGAAACTGAAAACCAGTATTTTATGTCAAAGAAACAGTGGCATTTTTTCAGGTGTTCTTTGACCCTGCTGTAGTCATTACTGCAGCATTTATCTCAGAGAGTCAAGCTCCGTGTAACAGGACTGCCTGGTAAGGCTGAATTGTCCAGACTAAGCCCCACAGGCAGTATATTTAAGAGTGACTTTCTCATTCACAGAACAATAATTAATTACTACAGCACATTTCACTTCTCTGTTGTGCTACTGGAAATGGGGGTAGCTAGTCTGGAGTAAATGCGTGGCTTGATTTCCTCTGCATAGACAAAATTCTCAAATAAGTTTTCTTACAACTTTTAGTAAACAAACATAAAAATCAGTCAGCTTGCCAAGTACTGCTTTTAGCTGGGTTTGTCCTGGCTTGTGGACAGGTCTGAGATAAATTTGAGTGAAATGTTACTGCTGAATGATTTCACATACACTTTTCAGGCAAAAAATTTGAGGTTACACATAAAATAGTGCATGGCTGTTCTCTTCTCTCAGTGCACTGTGTGAGAGCCTGGATGAGTAGGACCCCAGAGGTGTGTGGTACTTGCACCAGTATTGTCATGACAGGTCTTTCCCACCTCCCCAGCATATCCTGTGCTAAACTACTGCATTTCACTGTTGGTTTTTTCTCTCCCCGCCCTGGTTTGTGATGGACTGTTGAGTTAATAAAATAGTATTCCTTGTGAGCTAGATCTTCATAGTTGGAGAGGTGTTACATTCCAGCTCTTCTATTAATTGTGGATGTTACAGGGTTCATTCATCACACTGGGAAATTAGTCGAGCTTTTTTATGTATCTTTCTGTTGCTGATACCATTAAGCACTTTTTTTTTGTAAGCTGCTTTTTTGCTGTACACTTTCTAGTCATCTGCCTTTATGACTCTTACTAGAGAGCGTCACGTGGTTGTGTTACTTGCAGAGTCCTTGGCTGCCAGGCCCTGGTACGTGGGCTGTCCATCATTCTGGTACAGCACAGCACATTGAACTTTCACTTCTTAATTTCGGCAGACACTTAATTTTACCATGGCACTTCCACACTGGACAGTCTTCACCACAAGAGGAGCATTCCATACATATTGAGTGTAATTTCAATATTGCTGGTGCGTTGCACAGTGGAGAGCAGGTGTGTAACAGTTGCTGTCTGGGTTGGGGTAAGTGCCACGTGGATGTTCTATCCACATTAATTACTTATGAAAGGCTGACAACTACTTTGCTGGATATTATAAATGGGACTTCTGCTTTAGCAACTTCTGCAGAATGTGGGTGAGATTTTTGGTTCACATTTGCTGTGTGTTAAGTACTAACTGGAAGAACTTGTTCCTTTGAATGTGAGAACAGTGCAGTGAGAGGATTTTTTTTAAAAATCTCATAATGAAAATGTGTACATGGTATTATTATGAAATACTCTGTTTATTAAAAATTGTTTGCACCTGGACAAGTGAAACAAGTGTGAAACCTGTCTAAAAATAACAAACTGAAAGGCAGCTGCAGAGGTTCAAAGAAGAGGGGAATCTCCATCCCTTACATATACTTTTTTTTAGAGACCCAAGATGTGACTCTGAAAGTCCATTCACATTAGACCAGATGCAGATTCCTCAAAATTAAGCATTATACAGCTCTCCAATTTTTAATAACACAGTGCTTTACACAGGGTTTTAAATTGTGATTGCTGCAGAAGAGAAGGTGGAAGAGAGGGGTGGCTGTTTTATTTGAGTGCAGGTACAACTGTATTTATAAGCCTGGAGGAGGGAATTGTATTTTTAATTAATGTGGCGTAGTTACATCAAAGTTAGTGAAACCTCCACATATTATTTAGTCAGCCAATAATGGACCTGCTTCATCTGTATTAGAAGGACAAACCAGGTTTAAGTTTTTCCTAGTTTTTTAAAAGAAAAGTGTACTTGACCTGGTTGGGATGGAGTTAATTTTCATCATAGCAGCCAGTATGGTGCTGTGGTTTTGATTTTTGACCAAAACAATGTTGATAACACCCCGTTTTTTCTCTTGCTGAGCAGTGTTTGCAGTGTCAGGACCACGCTCTGCCCTCCCTCCAGGGTCGGTGGGTTGGGCTGTGCAAAGTGGGGCAGCCAGGACAGCAGACCCAGCTGACCAGAGGGAACCCCGGCCTGTGCCATGGTCAGCAACTAAAAGAGAGGGCAGAGAGCAGGATGGGTGGTCACAGCTTGGGGGCTGCCTGGAGATCACTCTGCTTGTGGGAGGTGGTGAGCAAGTGTTTCACATCACTTAGTTTTGGTTTTTCACTTCTCTTTCTGTTCTCTCGCCTCGTCTTGCTGAGGTGATTGGGGAAGCAGTTGTGGGTGACTCAGCCAGGGTCAGCCTGCCACCAGGAGACAGTAAACATGCCCAAAGTGTGTGCTGTAAGATTCTGGATGTGGGCGGTCCCGTGGTGTAATGGAGAGCACTCTGGACTCTGAATCCCAAGGACCGGAGTTTGAGTCTCAGTGGGACCGTCCCCTGGCAGTTCAAGCCTCCCTGGCAGTTCAAGCCTCCCTGCCATCCCATCCCGTCAGGTCTCGGATGCTGAGCAGGGTCAGCCCCGGTTA
>JAWWEV010000095.1:61568501-61583998 GCA_035583235.1 Hafferia zeledoni
TTTTGATCCAGGACAGGATCCCATTGGCCTTCTTGGCCACCTGGGCACACTGTTGGCTCATGTTGAGCTTCCTGTCACTTAATACCCCAGGTCCCTTTTGCAACGCCAGTGGGCTGAGCCTGAACAGAGCAGATAACTGGCAGCCTGGCCAGGTGTGTCCTGCGAAGCAGCGGTTCTGGTGTACACAAGGCTGCAGTTTGTGCTTGTGGTGCCTGGGAAGGAAACCACCCTTGTACCTGGGCCCCTGAGAACACAAAACTGAGTGTAGTTTAAGCGTGTGATTGGTGTGTTAAATTGGTTGTGCTCCCTGACCATTAAGATGGCCACGTTTCTAAGGTCCTTTATTGAATTAGGCTGAAAACTTGAGGCCTTTTTTTATTACTTTTACTACTGGATTTTTCCTTTGTACAAAATGTGCAAAGTCACACTCTGAAGAATTTTTACTTCATCAGCATTAGAGGATACTGGTAAAGTAAGCTTATTGAAAATGTGGTGAATGTTGTCTGTCCACCACAAATAAATATTCTTGTGGCACATTTCCCTGTCAATATTATCATTTGCCAGCTTTTAAGGTAAGGTTTTGCATTCCCCAACCTTTTCCCAGCTTCCTCCACTTCAGAAAAATCGAAGCTCTGTTCAGACAAACAGCACCTACTTCTTTCAGCCCCGTTTAAGCATATTCAGCATTGATTAGTTTGCACATTTTTTTTTTCCTCCAGAGATTTTGGCTTCTTAGGCATTCAGTAATGTTCTTTAGGAGTTATTTTCATTCTGTTCAGAGCTTGTCAGCTCTATCAACTTGAAATATTAACTGTAGGGTTGTTGGGATTTTTAGGGAAATGGAAAAATAACCTGTGTGTATATTCAGTAAAGAATGCAAGAATAATTATTTTCTTTTTTTGTGATGGTCTGGGTTCTGTTTGTTTTTTGTCTGTGGTTTTGTGTTTTTTGTTAAATTTTATCATGTGGGTTTGGGGTTGGGTAGATGTGTTTAAGGTGATCAAGAAACTTCCCAGTATTAGAGATTTTCTTCTTTCTGCTGTTGTAGGGTATTCAAGATAAACTTTTTGTGCAGGCAGGAGGGTTCTATGAAAAAGGTGTTAATTAAAAATATAGATGAAGATGGGTTTCTGCTCAAGTATTTTTCTGCAAATACAATCCCTAACTGCACCACCTCCTTGAATTTAGAAATAATTCTTATGAATGACTTATATTGTTTTATACCTTATTTGAAATTTTCCATTAACATTGAATTTGTGTTGCTTCTGAGTTGGCTGGATTTAAGTGCTTCAGCTCTGTCCTTCTGCAGACTTTGCTCCCCATGCTCTTGGCCTTGGCTGTGAATTAAATACTGTGCTTAGTAAGTGGAAGGAGGTGTCTAATAATATCTCCAAGGCTGTGATTCCCTGGCAATATGCTTTTCTATAGCTTTTATCTCTCAGGTGATCCCTCTTTCTCCTCACCCCAGCTCCGTCTTTGGATTTAGTGGAAAGATGAAACCTCCTTAAAATTGAAAGCTTTGATTTGTGAATCAAACCCCCTGTATCTTTAAGCCATGGTCTGTAGGGAGAATTTTAGGCTTGGGTCACTTGAGCCTGTGCTGCAGTTGGCAAGGGCAGCCCTGGCCGTGTGAAGAGACTTTCTGGAGTCTCTCTCAAGTTGTTATTGGTGTCTGTGCAGCCTTGTCAGGTAACCCCTCTGGCTGAAAACTGATCTGCTTTGGTCAGTTTAGTTTTCACTTGAAGGTCTCTCTTGGCCTTGTCATCATGCCCAGGTGATCCGGCTGGCCCAGGGGAGGAGGTGCAGACAGAAGAGGGTAGAAACAGCTCTTTGGGCAGTAGAGTGGATTTATAACCAGCCAGCTGTGGCCTTGATCATACAATTAACTTACAAGAATGGTAATGATTTCCACTTCAGGCCTTAAGTCAGGTTGATCTTTGCTGATAATATTTTGCAGTGTTTAAGGCAGAATTCAGAGTGCATCCAGATGCACTAAATCCATAATGCAATGTCATGGAGGGCCAAATGAGACTGAGAAAAGAGGCCACAAGGACCTGGCGGACATTAATCAAACTTTGAAAGTGGATATGGTGTATTATATGTTGCAACATCCTTGTAAATTTGGCTTAGGAGTGTGTAGTCACCACAACATTTTGGAATTCTCTCTACTGGGATCAGTTTTAGAAATGAATGGACCTTGAGGTTTGCAGACTGAAAATAGAAAATGGTACTCTGCTTTGCCTTACAGCTTCAGAGAGCAAACCAAATCAACAGAGTTATTGAAAGCAAAAGGAATCCCAACCAATCCTTGACAGATTTACCAAAGTATTTTATTGCTTAAAATTATGAGTAATTCATGCATGAGTGAATTTTTGTATTAAAACTAAACAATGAAGTTTACTTAAAAATCTGTGCAAAAAGTGCTTAATCTTTGGCTTTGTTTAATTGCAAAACTGCATTGTGAAAAATACAAATTAAATATTCTTTATAATTGAAATAGATGAATACAAGGCAGATCCAGTACCTGATAAATCACTGAGAAATTGGAATTAAGAGAGTTTCTTTTGCAGTCAGGCTGTGGAGCATCATCTCTGACGAGTCATGATCTTTGCTTCTTTCTCTTCCTTTCTCTTCCTCTGTTAAAGAGAGGAAAAAAGTCCCCCTTGTGGATGCTTAATCTTCTGTGATGTTTGAATTCACAAGACCCCAAACCCACCTGATTTCCCACTCTGAACAGAGTTAGTCAACAAGCATCCATCACCTCATCCTTCAGGAAAGAGCAGATTAGTGTAGATGGGGAGGTGTCTGGGCTGCTTAGGCTGTTACCCGTCTCCATGTGCTGGGAAAGGCAGGGGAAGAGAAATATAAAGGCAGAGAACTGAAATGCTTTTATTTAAGGGGAAAGATAATGAGATGGAACTGCTGTGGATATTCAGTATAGCAGACAAGTGAGGAGAAACAGTGCTTGGCTGCAGAGAACTTGGTAAACTTGGAAACAGAATTGCTGTGCATTGTGGCTTCACAAGAGCTGGTGGGGTCCTGAGTGGAATCGAGGCCTCTGTGCTCCCTCAGCTCTTCCCTCTGCACTCCTGAATGTCCAGACTTCTGTTGTCACGGTGCTTTATGGTCATTCTAGCTTCTTAAATTATTTGCAGTGGTAGAAAAAGGTTATTTTAACTCCAAATAAGCAAGGAAAGCTATTTTCTAAACTTAAAAAAAAAAAATTCCTTTACTTAAATCCTGGGCTTAAAAGTGGTTTTAGTCTCTTCAGTGGTGTTTGTTTGGATTTTTTAAATAATAACTCAGGTTTAAAAGATGACTTCACATCTTACCTGCTGAAGTGAGATGGTGAGTACCATGTACCAGCTGCAGCAGCTGAGGGGTCCCAGTGTAACTGAGGTTACTGTGAAACTAATCATATGAAACACTTCAAAGAAACTAAAATACTGCTGGAACCTCAGCTTTGAAAAGTGAAGATGAGTAACTTGGGTGGTTTTGAGCTAATTATTAAAGGACTGTCTGAAAAGTGCCTATTGATATCTGCAATCCAGCAGTTTAAAATCCCAGCTTGAAGTGTGGTCTCAGTGAAAGAGCAGGCACTTCCAAAAATTCAGAATCTTGATACCAAAGTGGAAGATGTGTAATATAATATATGTGGTTAGTAAAGGTTTTGAATGATGCTGTAAATCAGAAAGGTAAATATCTATTGGGGTGTGTTTAATTTCAAATAGTGGTTGTCTGGATTCAAATGCAGGTATATTCTTAAAACCATATTTTCAAAGTTTATACTGGAATGTTCTCCAGCTCCCCAAAATGAAGACATGGAGAACATCTCAACAGTCCATCTAATCTGGATACAGTAACAGTGAGGTTTCTCTGGTCCCTCCTTGGCAGATGTTTAGTCTAAAAATTCTCCACTGCTGAATGCAGCTCCCTGGTTGTTTTAGTTTGCCTGTTGAAGTTTTTTTGGAGTATGTCCTGCACCTTCTGTATTTCCAGACTAAGCTGGTATCTTCCAAATTTACCAAAGTAGGCTCCCTAAACTAGTGTTTGTTACCTGGTTTGTAAAAAGTATCTCTCCTTTTAGATGTAAATAAACCTTGTTCTCTTTAGCTGGTGTGGTCTGGTTCATTCCTGCTGATTTTTATTGACAGTCTTAGTTTCTGTGCTTTATGTAGACCATCTAAATTGGAAGTAGCATTCCAGCTGTGCCATGTAGGTATTCACAGAGATCTCTTCATCAATTTTAATTTCATCCCATTCACTTTGTGCACAGCTGGGAACCGTCTTGCTGGGGTTGGAGTTCTTACCATTGTAACTCATTTCCGTGTCATCAGCAGACCCTGTGAAAATGCATTTCATTCCTCTCTTGTTTGTAGAAAGGATTATTAGAACTATGGAACAGAAATGAACTTGGGCCTGTAATTGAGTAGGACATTTAAAGCTTTTAAAGACACCTGTCTGCCTACTGTGAACTATTATGAAAAATAAGAGCTTTCACACTGTACTTTCATCATGTATATACATATGTGGAATTGTGTTGATGTATTCGTTTTTTTGTCAGTCACCTGTTACCTTTTACCAGATGCTTATGAAGTGCTAATTTGTAAAACTCTGTAATTACCAGATTGTCATTATTTTACTAAATACTTTGAAAGTGTAATAATTCTTCTATCAATAAAAAATACAGATTTTATGTAAACATATTGACTTGGGCTAGTTTAATCTGCAAGTTTTTATTTAGTGCTCCTAATTTTCTAATCAGAAAAAAAATTATTTGTACATAGTTTATAATACATAAACAAGCAGTTACTTAAATTCTTAAATTGTTTTGTTGTTCTCTTGTGCTTTCTTGAGGGAAACCTCAAATAATTTTGCAAATTACTAAATAAAAAAATACATTTATTCTTGCATATTAAGGAGTTTATTAGTATATACGTATTTTCCTTAATATGTGTGTTTTAGCTGTTAACAGATAGTGCAGGTTATGGGGTAATTAGTTCTTCAGAGCTGTAAAACTTAGGGATATTGTCTTGAACGTGTCTTTATCCATTAACATATGGAAGGAGACTGGTTCTTGTGCCTTTTCAGTTTGTAATAGTTTTTTTTCATTTTCACATTGCCTAATTGTTTAACTGAAGTATTTTGAACAACTTGACTTGAAGGAGTAAAACAGACTGCCATCAGAGGCTAATTTAGGAGTATGTAGTGTACTTTTTTGGGGGGGAGCTAACCAAGGAACCAGGCTGGGTAAGTGAATTATTCTCCTTTAAAAAGAGTGGGTTTCAGGTGTGTTATTAATACTGTAGCTTTAGTTCATTAAGGCTAATTTAAGTTACAGATAACCTCAGACTTATCTTTGAATTAAAGCCTTGGTTTTTTTAACAATTAGGGTTTGTTTTTTTAAAAGTTGTGGATTCTTATGAGATTGCTCCTTATTTTTAAAGATTTTCTTTCGTTTTCATAACACGTAAATATTTTTAATCGGTGGGTGTGTTTGTCAAACATGAATTAAGTCAGAATACTGACTGTATTTTATTCTGTCCTAGGTGATTTGCAAGTCAGATGCTCCTACAGGGGATGTTCTGCTTGATGAAGCTCTGAAACACATAAAAGAGACCCAGCCTCCTGAAACGGTACAGAATTGGATTGAACTGCTTAGTGGTAAGCCTTGGACATAACGTATTTGCTTTTTTCATACCAATAAAGCTAATTATCTGGCATCACTGGAGATTATATTATAAGGTTTTTTGAGAGAAGTATGCAAGAAAGTTAATTAGTCTGTTCTCTAGGGTAGTCTCTTGTTGGTTGTAGCCTTTAATCAAATATAAGTAACTGTTGCTTTTGACTGAAGTTGGTACAGAAAGAACATGTGTGAAGTGTCAGGACATCTCAGCTCAGTGGAAGAGCTTTCCACTGACTCTGAAGGAAATCAGGGCTGCACCCTGGAGGTGTAACTGCCTTTCTCTGGAAATGAGGGTTTGTGGAAGTTTGGTGCCTAAGTGTGTGCATTCAGTATTCAGATCTTTTGGTAAAGAAAGGAGATAAGGAGCTCATAGCCCAGATATAAAAATTGATGGTAATCTGGTCATTAGTCATAACAAAACAATAGTCAGGAGTTCTCTTCTTTCATTAACTGAAGAAATGTCATAACTCTTTTAAAATGTTATATACAAGGTCTTCAAGATGAGTACTTGGCACAGAGCTCTTCTGTAAAGATGGTAAGTTACTGCAAAAAAAAATAAAAGCCAATTATCATACAATTATGAATTGTTTGGGTTGGCAGGGACCCTTATGGTACATTTGGTCCAACCTCCCTGTAATTAGCAGGGACACCCTCCACTAGGACAGGGCACTCAGAGCCCCATCCAACCTAACCTTGGATGTTTCCAAAGATGTGGCATCCACCACCTCTCTGGACACAATCCACTCTAGTGTTCAGCACCCTCATTGTAAAATACTTCCTCTTATTCTCTAACCTCATCTGACCTCCTTCCCTTTAAAATCATCACCCCACGTCCCAGGCCGTGCTGAATTGTGTGTCCCCATCTTTGTTGTAGGCCACCTTTAAGCACTGGAAAGCTGCAGGAAGGTTTCCTCAGAGCCTGCTCTCCTCTAGGCTGAACTGTAGATGGAATTATCACCAGTGTTCATCCACAGAACACTTAAAATGCAGCTTCCTTGGACTGGATCAGAGCTGTACTTCAGTTGTGCAAACAGTGCAGGAAAAACCCCCATGTTTTGTCAACAGTGGAACTGGGAGGTCAGGGATTATGAGACTGGGAGGTTGCCCATTTAAATCTGCCACTTCTTACTGGAGCTGGAAAAAAGAGCAAAATCTCTCCACCTTGCTCTGCTTTCTTGTTTTCTTTGTTCTTCCCATTCATCCTGCCCCACCTTGAACAGCCTTCCTTGTACACCAGTTCATTCTCAGGTCCTTCCATCCATCCTCTCCTGCTCCTTGGCTGTCAGGCAGTTGGGAGACAGGACTACAAAGCAGCCCTTGTCAGGAGGGGACATGTCTGCTGCAGAGCCTTGCATTTGGTCCTCGCTCAACTCTCCTTCACTTTTACAGCCTGCAAAAATAATTCATTTTTCTTGCCCCAAATATTTAATTTGTGCTGACATTTCACCTTCTCTGCCTGTGCAGAGCACATCAAGTTAGGGCTAATTCAGAAAAGGTCAGCTAATGAATGAACAGTGTTACAGGCTTTATTGGAGCTAAGCTAAGGTTTTTGTGGCCCTGCTGAACTTTGGCTCTGGGAAGATAGTTATCAGTGCTCTGGCTAAGGCTTGCCAATAATTTTTACTTACATATGGTTATTAATTACTAATTTTTGGATAGCATTAGTATTCTTTGCATTTCCCTTGGATTAGAGGACTGTCCTTTAAAGAAAAATACTTCATGGGGGGGGTTATTGTTTGTTTGTTGGCTTGATTTTGGTCTTTTGTTTGTTCATTTCTTTCCTTTTGTTTTCTTTAATAAATTCATAAACTCTGATAGAATTGTGCTTTAGGATGCTGGTCCATCCTGGAAAACAGCTACTGTATCCACATATATCAGCAATGCAGAGAATGCTGTTTGAAGTTACACTACATAGGAGTTCAAAGCCATCATGGAAGTATTTGTGTGCATGTTTAAGGTGATGTTTGCCAGATCGATGTTTATAGGATAGCCTTTAAGGGAAGAAAATGTAAGAAATACAGAAGCTGGGATCAAAATGTCAGGTATCCTCTAGATGTAGCAAAACATCTGTCTGGAGCAGCATCTGTGTAATTGAGGAACTCGGTCACAAGGTGTCACCACAGCACTGACTTCAGTCCACATGATAAATGTAGAAAATTTAGGAAATCGTCTTTACCCTGTGAAAGGAAGTAAAGAAACTGCCTTTTTGTGTTTGCATGATAGTTTTGTTCTTGATCAAACTGGAGAATCACATTCAGTGACGTGAGGGATCTGTTCAGTGACGTGAAGTTCAAGCCTTCATGGGTTCTCTCCTTTTGCTCTGCAGTTGGAGTCACCTTATTTTTTTATTTACCTTGTTGGATTCAGTTTATGGTCACCTTCCATCACAGTGGGAGAAAACTCTGAGTCATGGGTGGTTTATAATTATTGTTGTTGTTACTGTATGTCAGCCAATAAATTTTTTAAAAGCTTGGTACAGAAATTCTCATTTATAGAAAACCTCCACCTGTGTAAGAAATACTTGATGCTGTTTCTTTTTTTGCCTCTTAAAATGGGTAGTTTTTTCATGAGGCAGGGATTTTAATGCTTTTGATAAATACTTGAGTAAACTCAAATTTGAATTCCTAGCCTGTTAAGTAAACTCTTGAGCAAAGGTGATATTCTCATTGCTAACCAGTTTTAGCTTTATCAGTAGTTGCTGATGGTGATTTTGTGTTTTTTTTCAGTTTCCTCCTCTGTGCTCACACAGTCACACACTTAGAAGTTCCCAGTTCTCCTGCCTTAATAGAAAGCATTAGAAATAATTTATATAGGAACATGCCCTGCTCGACATGTGCTTCATGTGCACACACGCACCCACACACTCACACAGAGCACAGTCACTGTTCCTTGGGTTAGAGTAGGAAAAGGCAGAAGAATGGAAACCTGAAGAAAAAAAGAAATACATGGGATGGGGGTGCATTAGCTTATCTCTGTGGCTAAAGAAAGGCAATGACACTTACTCCAGTCTCTGAAGTGGGAAAAGGCTGGATACAGGCAAATGCACAAGACTATGGGGGATGCTTGGTTTTACTTTTATTATTAAAAGTAAACTCTTTCTTCATGATTGGTTTGGCTTTTGTTTTACAGGACTGCTCATTTGTCATGTCTTTAATTAAGACATGGCTCAGCTAGCATTTCATCCAAACTTTAGATACAGCCCAGAGTTCCTCCAAGGAGGCTCTCCTGGTTTCTGTCTCCGTGCCTGTGTCTGGGTAGGTCAGGGATCAGAAATGCTGACAGGAGCACAGTGTCACAGTGTAATACTCAGCTGTGTGAATGTGACAGCTCATTCTGCACAGAGGAGGAAAAAAACCACAGCACTAGTACAGCTTAAACCTTGTCTGACTATGCTGTGTGTCTTTCTTGCTTTCATAGGTGAAACGTGGAACCCACTGAAGCTGCACTACCAACTGCGAAATGTCCGTGAACGATTAGCCAAAAATCTAGTGGAAAAAGGTGTACTGACAACAGAGAAACAGAACTTCCTTCTTTTTGACATGACTACACACCCTCTCACCAACAACAACATCAAACAGCGCCTCATCAAGAAGGTTCAAGAAGCAGTTCTTGACAAATGGGTGAACGACCCTCACCGCATGGACAAGCGCCTGCTGGCACTGGTGTACCTGGCCCACGCCTCCGACGTCCTGGAGAACGCGTTCGCCCCCCTCCTGGACGAGCAGTACGATTTGGCCACAAAGAGAGTGCGGCAGCTCCTGGATTTAGACCCTGAGGTTGAATGTATGAAAAGCAACACGAATGAGGTTCTCTGGGCTGTTGTAGCAGCTTTCACAAAGTAACTACATTCAGACTGAAGTGTTCTCTCTTCTTTCATGTAAACCAGTTGTTTCTCTTCTATTGACTATTCATGTTTTCTGTAATTTGTACCTTCTCACATGATGAATAGACTTTTGTTTAATGGGAACTATAAGCTGGTGTACTCCCTGCTTCTCTGTCTATCTGTATACAGGATTCTACTGGTACAAGAGACTTTGCTGTTTCAAAACAACAGAAAAAGGGTTAACTGCCATATTGGCATTCCATGTCCTATTCAGTTTGAATTACCTTAAATATTTTGTTTATTTTTCACCTCGTTGTTATTGAAATGGTTTAAGTCACCAAAGCTCCATGTTGAAGTGTCTGTCAGGACATTTTATGTACAAATGTTTTCAATTATATCTAACAAAATTACTTCAAAAGCAAAAATGCCGTTAAGCAGCTTTGTCAGTAGTTCCTGTAAAATGCCCCATACATTTTACTTCCCATGCAAGTCTCTTGTGTACTTCTCTTTTCACTAGAACAGTAGCTGAGTCATAAGGCTAGTATAGAAAGGTCCATTTGTTTCACTAACCAGTTTTGTGAAGGG
Organism: Hafferia zeledoni; assembly: GCA_035583235.1. Classification (NCBI taxonomy): domain Eukaryota; kingdom Metazoa; phylum Chordata; class Aves; order Passeriformes; family Thamnophilidae; genus Hafferia; species Hafferia zeledoni. Next base: position 61,578,596 of record JAWWEV010000095.1, read on the forward strand.
GATACATTCCATTATATTGTATATATAGTTCATATTGTATATTAACAGCTGCTCCACCTTAGTATTTTGCAAGACCTACTTACTTGTACACCTGGTGCCCCTTACTTGCTGTCAACCTTTGCCACTTGATGCAAAGAAAGGCCTCCTGCAAGGGTCATGTATGTGAAAGCTGTTTGTTTCCAGAGTCTCTAGAGTTTGCCATCCAGGTAATCTCAGTCTATGCATTGCCTTTGAAAATTAGTGAATGGAAAGAGACTGCTTTCTATCATTGTTTGTACTTTTTTCTTTCCTTCACCCTCTGTGTGGAAGAGGCTCATGATCAGTACAATTCTTAAGTGCAGTTTTAAATTTGTACACAAATTAATGTTTGTCTCTTAAGCCTAAAACTATTTTAGACTTTAAAAAGAAAAGGTCAGTCCTAGCAGGTGTTGCATGTAAATGATTAGCAAGTAATGGCTGCAGTTCAGACAATTCAGATTTCTGTAACGGGACGCTCTGCGATATTTTAATTTTTATATCTACAATTATGCTAATTAGCACACTACTGTACAAAACACCAGAACATATATAAAACTTTGGCATTTTAAAACTACTGCCTCTTTGCTACTGCTTGTTATTTCCCATTGGTTTCACAGTGTAAATATTATGCATTGAAAAAATTAGGCATTGATTTATATATTTTTTCCTTATAACAATGCAGATTTATAGTGGGGCTTACAGGTGTTTAGAAACATTTTTGGTTAATATTCAGAGCAAGAATACTAGATGGTGTATAACTGTAGAGTTGAAATTTAAGGGATCCCTTAATCTGTATACTAGCTTTCTACCTACAGTAAATAAACTATGATCTTGAAAGTGCCTGAAACAGAGTAAGCATGTCACTTATTTTTTGTTGCTAATTAGAAAAGTTTTATTGCCTAACTGAAAGCTTTAGTTAATATCGTTCTTATTAGAAAGGGAGAATTTATATTAAGTAGTTCAGACTGACTTAATCAGTGATGTTACTTGGATCTGCAGGATTCATGGCTGGAATAGATGGAGTTAACTTGAGGGTGTGCACTGTGCCTGCCACGGGTAGATCTCTTCTATCTTGAGCACAAATCTACAGCCTCATCTGTGACTGGACTTTCAATTTTGCACTTCATTTTCAGTCATTTAGATGCTTAAGTGCTTGACTCTAAAACACAAAGTCATCATACATATATAACCTTTTTTAATAAAGGTTTTTACAACAAGATCCTTAACGTTTAATGGCACACTGTTGTTTCAGTTCATAATGCTGTTTCTTTAGAAAAATGAACTTAGAATATTGTAAGATATTTCAAACTCTGGTTTACAAATAAAAAGACGAACAGTATTCTCTCACTTTTAAGATCTTGTGTTTAAAACTTTGAGGAGCTTGGGCATGAACTTTGGACATTATCTTTTAAACATTTCAAACCGTGATTGCTTTAAGTGGAAGAAAAAAAGAAAATTGCTGTGTTGCTCTTACATTGCACAGCTTACAGAAGCTTATGCTCTGTACTTGGTATTATATGCTAACTCACTGCTTTCATTGTTTCTCTCTCCTGTGATCCATTTTCTTATTTTCTGTTGCTGTTTGAGAGGAAAGTATTTAGGTGAAAAGGTCAGAAAAATACTGGGGTATGCAGGAGCAAGTTATGTGCACAAAACTTTTAAAATGGCTTTGCAAATCTAAGCTACTTGAAACATGCTCCAGACTGAAAGTATCTTCCATAGTTCTCTTTCTGGCTTCTCATCTTCCTTCTGTGAGTGTTTTCTGTGCTCCTTCTGATTTTATGTTTTGTTGTGGGCGATATTGGAGTTTTATCACCCTTATAGCCAATGTGGTTTAAAAGAAGTCATGCTTTAAGCCCCACTCTCAAAAGATGATTTGGGATGCTTTTACTTGTTTTTTTTCCACATAAGAGATAACTGCACACAGTATTTATCAGCTTTATTTTGCTTAAAGATAGTATACCTCTGACCACGATGGGGATAGTTTGTGCTGGATGTGTCAAAGAAATTTTGACACGTGTAAGTAACAGTGTGTTTGTGAAGAGCAACAGTGTCCTCTGCTGAGCTGCCTGTTGTAAGCCTGGATGTGCAGGGGCAGTTGTTGAGCTTCTGGAGCCTTGAGTCCTGTGTTGTGCTTTAAACAGCCCAAAGCCTCAAGGAAGGTAAGTTTGGTAGGTTAACAGGAACTGATTTAGCTGACATTGTTGTCTTCATTCATATTTCAGGTTCTAATAAAATGGTTAAACATGAGAGACTGCTTTGTTGTGCTGAAATTCAGGCACCCTTCTGCCTGTTAGCTGCTACTGCAGCTCATGGAGACCTGGTTTCCAGACAGCTGTCTGCTCCAAATCCTCAGCTTTCAATGGCTGCTTGAAGTTAAGACTGTTATCCATAGCCTGAACTTGAACATGTGCCTCAAGGAAAAACATGTATTATTCAGGGACACATTATTTTAAAACAAACTTTCATATCAAAAACAGGATTTTGAAAGTCAAATCCCCAAGCAGTGCATATATATTCATAGTTTCACAGTCCTTGAGATTTACATCCTCCTCTCTTGTGTTTTTTAGAGCTGACATTACAGTGCTATTATGTGGAATGCTGGCAAAACCTGTGTTCCATAAATGATGCTTTTGAGGCAAAATTGCATAAATTGGTGATTTAAAGGTGGTGACTGAGTGCTCATGTGTTCATGCCCATTTCTCCTACAAAGTGAAGATTTGTATTGACTGATCTGTTCTCTGTGAACTGGACTGACTGTACTGTAATAAAATAAAGCACCCTTTCATGCTATGAGCTGCAGGTGGTTAATGCCTATTGCATGCATGCATACCTAAAGGGTTTGGGGTTTTTTTCATTTGCTCAGTAATTTCCAGTGGCTCTGGTGTTCAACAGTTTGGGAAACAATTTTTAACATTTCTTCAAAGCCTCAGTTCTGCCTTAACTGGGCTTCAAGCACTTCAGATAGCCAAAGCCTGTTATGTCTTAATTTCATGTATTATCCACCTGTCTTTCTACATGGAGGGGGGTTTCCACTTTCAGACAAGTAATTTCTTGAAAAAGGAGCTTATTTATTTTGTGGTAATGATTAATGTAAATAACAAGCAAATTACTTAGGAAATGGTGTATAAGGAAAGACTGGACTTGGCACTTGATGCCATGCTCTGCTTGAGGTGGGGGTGGTCAGTCACAGATTGGTCTTGATCTCATAGGTATTTTCAAGCCTAATTGATTCTGTGATTCTGTGAAATGAGATGCTGCCAGGTGCTTTGGAAATGTCAAATATTCAGTGATTTCAGGTATATGCTGGGGGCCTTGGGACAGAGTGCCAGGGCCTTTGGATGGAGAAGGAGCATGGTCAGAGCTGCTGCCTGTGATAATCTCTTGAGTAAGCTCTGGAGTTTTCTCCCGGTGGGTCTTACTTCTTCCTGCCTACAGAGCAGCAGCATGAAGCTTGTGGAAAGCTGACAGTAAGAAATTCCTTCTGACTTGAGAAATCTCCTGTAGGAGCACCGGAAAACCTGGCTCCTTAGACAGCAGAAAAGAATAGGCAAATAAATGCTAATAAATCGTAACCTTTGGCTTACTTCCCTCTCCCCACATTCCTGTACTTGCAAACAATTTGCTGTTTCAACTTTATCTCCTGACTTTGCCCCTGGTCTTCTCTCTTTTTTGTCTTTGTTGCTTGGTAACTTCCTCTTTGGTGCCCATGAGCGAGTTGTACTGATTTCCAACCTGTTTTCATCCTGGCCTGTGTCAGGGATAGTGTGGCCAGCAGGACTAGGGCAGTGATTGCATCCCTGTACTCAGTACTGGTGAGGCCTCATCTCAATTCCTGTGTTCAGTTCTGAGCCCCTCAGTTCAGGCAGGACATTGAGGTGCTGGAGCAGGTCAGGAGAAGGGCAACAAAGCTGTAGGTGAAGGGTCTGAATCATTAATCCTATGAGGAGCAACTGAGGGAGCTGAGAGTGTTCAGCCTGGAGAAGAGGAGGCTCAGGGCTGACCTTACCACTCTACAACTGTCTGAAAGGAGGTTGTAGCCAAGTGGGGATTGGTCTCCCAGGGAATAAGCAACAGGATGTGAGAAAATGGCCTCAAGTTATGCCATGGGAAGTCCAGGTGGCACATCACAAAGAATTTATGCATAGAAAGGGTGATGAAGCATTGACATGGACTGGCCAGGGATGGTGATGGAGTCACTGCCCCAGAAGCTCAAGAAGCAATGGAATGTGGCAGTTGGTGATGTGGTTTTGGTGGCATGGTGTTATTCAGTCAAAGGTTGGACTCGATTGTCTTGGAGGTCTTTTCCAACCTAAATGATTCTATGATTCTTGAATGTTCCCACTCTTGCTAATTTTTTTCATTAATCTTTCTTTTTTTTCTCTCAGTTTTACTGTTAACTCGAGCTTGACTCTCTATCACCCTATCCTCAGAGTCACTTTCCCCTCTGATTTGATTCCCCGACAGTGCCTCAAGGAGCCTTCTCTTTGTCAGCAAACAGGTTTGTCTGTGCAGCCTGTCTCAGTGGCTGCAGTAAAGCAGCTGGCTGCCTGCTACGGGTCATAACACATGATTTGTTAACGTGAACAAACCCTGATGCTGATTTACCTCGAAACTGCTCTTTGCCTCCTTCAAAAGCAAGTTATTGTCCATGCAGCTGGGAGAACTTGGAGCTTGAGATTGTGATTTTGCCAGTTTCTAATGCAAGTAGATCTTGTGCCTGAGCCAGTGCTTTTCTTACAGCAAGAGCATTGTATACTAGAATAATTTTCCCTTTTGGACGCTCTGCTTGTTAAAAGAGTTGAGTTTGTGTTGCAGCTTAAAAAAGCATCTTTTCTATTTGGCTATTATTTTTACAGGGTCGTAGATACTTAAACTTTTGGCAGGTTTCTTTACTTACATTTAATTTGATTGAAAAGGACAAGTGGGAGAAAAAAGAGGCATAGATATACTTACAATGTGATCACATAAGCCATTTTCCTGGCAAAAGGGACTAAAATATTTTAGTCTTTCATTTCTGTTTTCTTGGCTACCTATGCATCATTCAGTTCATTCACATCTAGGGCATCTGATACCTGCTCAGAAAGGATTTGCCATCATCTGATGCACTAGTCCTTCAGGATTGTGTGCAATCACACGACATCTACAGGACACATGGGGAATTGGAATCAGCCAGCATGGATTTAGGAGGGACAGGTGCTGCCTGACCACCCTGATCTCCTTTATGACCGGGTGACATTCCTGGTAGATGAGGGGAAGGCTGTGGATGTGTCTACATGGACTTCAGCAAAGCCTTGGCATTGTCTCCCACATCATTCTCCCAGAAAAGCTGCAGCCCACAGCTTGGACAGGGGCACTCTGTGCTGGGTTAGGAACTGGCTGATG
>JAWWEV010000095.1:61584098-61602595 GCA_035583235.1 Hafferia zeledoni
TCCACCATCAGCCAATTTGCAGATGACACCATGTTGGAGGGAATGTTGATCTGCTGGAGGGCAGGAGGGCTCTGCAGGGGCACCTGGACAGCTGGATTGATGGGCCAAATCCAGCACAGGTTCAACAAGGCCAAGCTCCAGGTCCTGTACTTTGTCCTCAACATCCCCCTGTAGCACCACAGGTTGGGACAGAGTGGCTGGAGAGCAACCAGGCAGAAAGGGACCTGAAGTTCTGACTGACAGCAGCTGAACATGAGCAGTGTGCCCAGGTGGCCAAGAAGGCCAATGGCATCCTGGCCTGTATCAGGAATAGTGTGGTCAGCAGGACCAGGGAAGTGATTCTTGCCCTGTACTGGACACTGATGAGGCCACATCTTGAGTCCTGTGTCTAGTTCTGGGCCCTTCAATTTAGGAAGACTGTTGAGGTGCTGAAGTGTGTCTGAAGGGCAGCAAGGCTGGTAAAGGATCCTATAAGGAGCAGCTGAGGGAGATGGGAGTGTTTAGGATGGAGAGGAGGAGGCTCAAGGAAGACCTTATCACTCTCTGCAACTACCTGGAAGGAGGCTGTAGCCTGGTGAGGATTGGTCTCCTCTCCCAGGAACCAGCAATAGAACAAGAGGGCACAGTCTTAAGCTGCACCAGGGGAGGTTTAGGTTGGGCGTTAGAAAGAAGTTGTTCACAGTTAAAGAGTGGGTGCTGGAATGGGGTGCCCAGGAAAGTGCTGGAGTCACTGTGCTTGGAAATGTTTAAGGAAACACTGGATGTGGCTCTTAGTGCTATGATCTAGTTGAGAAGGTGGTATTAGGTCAGAGGTTGGACTCAATGATCTCAGAGGTCTTTTCCAAACTGATTCTGTGATTTATATTCTTTTGCCCCTGTCTTGTTTTACATTTATTCAAATCTTGGATTTTTTCTCCCTTTAACCTGGGATTTATCTTGAAGGTGGGTGTTAGGAGAAGACTTTGGTTGTTGTAAAGTGCAATGACAGGCAGTTTATAACCTTTCTTTGCCACTGCCAGAGCGTCTTTATAGGTCCTTCTTTGTTTCCTGACTGTTCAAATGAAGCCAAATCATGTCTCAACCAGCTCTTAAAATTTTGCTCTGACACCTTAAGCTCCTGAGGATCTCAGACACTTCTGAAAACACTGTTTAGCTAAGTCATGTATAGCTTTTGCAGTGCTAAACAGAACAACTTGTACACACCATTAAAAAATCTCAGACCCTGTGTTTCCAGAGGACTTGCAGAAGAAATTTAACAAACCTGGATCATTTCTCCAAGCAGCAATCTTGTGGTAACCCCCCTCAGCAAGGATGGTGAGCAGAGTCCTTGGCGGAGAAGTTACACTGGTGCCTGAACAAAAATTGGTCCATGGGAGCTTCCTGCCTTGGAAAGATCTGGGATTCCTCAGGCCAATGCTCTCAGGGAAGGTCTTGTATGGATACAAGCTTCATTATTCTTCACCCACAGTGAAATTGGATGTGGCCATGGGCCGGAGGCTGGAAACATTTGCAGCCTCTCAGGTGTTGCGGGAGCTGGTCTCCATCAAGGCCAGCCATGAGTCTCACAGCTGTGATAGACCTGAGCATGTTCCCCTGGAGGCCACTCTCCCAGTGGTCCTGCTCTGTGTGTGTGCCAGGGAGAGCTTTCAGAGTGAAGATTCTTCTCTGAGCACAGCGGAGGAGTTGGAGGAGCTGTGCAATGAGAGGTCTGGCTTGTGCCCACCAGCCAATATGCTGCAGATGTGTCTGGGGCTGCGCTTGTGCCTGCGTGGGAGGGGAACAGCGGCTGCTCAGAGAGGTTCCAGTCATCCAGGAAAACACCACGTCATGTGGGTGAGCGGTTGTGCTTGAAACAAGGCAGTGCGTGTGACCTTCCTTAAGCTGGAGTACATACAAATAAAACAGGCCTGAAATAAAATGCAATTATAAACACATTTGGAACAACAACTGAAGTCTGTTTGCTGGATATGTTGCAAACAGGAAATGGAGCTTAATTCATTGCATTAATAGATGCCTTGCTGCAAGGACGTTGCTTGATGTTAGGCTTTAGCTCTTGAGAGCTTCCTTCTGAGATCCAGCTGAAGATTTGCACACATTTGAATAAACCCGAGTCTGAGAGACTGAGCCAAAAACATCAGAATCCCTTTTGTACAAGAAGCATTGATATGCAGAGAAGTTTGTACACAGCATTTATAGACATTTGAACCAACTTCTTACATTTTCTTTTAAGAGGAAACAAAGTTGTATTTTGATTACACTGAAGTTTATATAGATATATTTGGTTTGTTGGTTTGGGGTTTTTTTAGTTCTTTCTTCTGTATGGAATGGACAGGACCTGCTGCCAAGACCACATATGGCTGACAGTCAGCACAAGGGTTAAGGATTTGTGAGCCACAAACAGCAGAAATGTCTGGCATGTCTTCAATTTCCCTGCATGGTGATAGAAGAGGCAGCCTTAATTGAAGTGTATCTTCAGAAGTTAATTGCTTAGGAGAAAACTAGAGGTACAAGCAGGTTGGTGACTTCCTGCTTGTAATGTGCCTTGCAGGTTATGTTCATCAGCGGCACAAAAAGGAGCTCAGAAACCCTGTGGGGTTGCAGTGGTGAATGAGGTTTGATGCTGCTTGGTCCTAAGTTCTTTGGTTGTACAGTCAAATGAGTCCCAGCTCTCCCACACCAGTGTCTCTGAGTTGCTCAGGGCTTTGCAGATTTGCCACTTGCCTGTTTCAGATCTGCAGCCAACTGTCAAAGATGCCATGGGAGCTTCCCTGCTCCCAGGTTCTTCCCCTCTCCAAGGCGAGGAGCCTCATGCCCATAGTCTTCCCACACCCAGCACTGGAAATCCAGCAGGTTTGCAAGGCAGTGTCATGTAATGTTTTTTCCAGATGAGGCAGCTCATAGTGAACACCCCTGGCTCCATCAGCAAATGAGGGAGACAACCAAATAACATGAGAGCTGAGAAGCTGATGTATGCTTTTCTGTCTGCACCAGAGCTCAGTGTGTGCCCCAGCAGCTTGGGATGGAGGGGGCAGCCAGCATCAGGGACTGCTCAAAGAGCCTTGATGCATGCAGATCCAATAGCTGGATGGGATTCATCCCAAGGAACTGGGAGTGATAAACAGCTTCAGCTAGGAATAATCATGGGAACTCAGAGAAATCCTTGGGGACTGGGCCAGTTGTGCCTGTATTTAAGATGGAGAACAGGGTACAGTCAGCCTTATCTCAGGTCCTGAGTAGCTGCAGGAAGCACAACCTTCTGAGTCCACTCCAAACAGGTAAAAGGGCATGAACATACTGGGGAATGGTCAAAGATTCACAAAGTGCAAACTGGGCCTGACCAATAAAACTGCCTCCTGTGACAAAATGCTTGGCTATAGGGCTTGGAGGGGAGTAATAACAGTGCATATAAGACTACTTAGATTCAAGAAGGCTGTAAACACCATCTCTACGGCATTTTTGGAAAGAAGATGGGGAAGATCTTACCAACATCAGCAGTGCCAGTCAGATGTAGTTTCAGGTTCCCTCCTTCAGAGAGGATGTTAAGAAAGTACAGTCCAACAAAGGGCAGTCAGGATTGTCCTGAGCCTGCAGGACATGGCTACGAGAAGAGGTAGAAAGATCTGGGATTCTTCAAGCTAGGGAAGAGAAGGGCTAGGGACCCACAACTACATGGTGGAGGTGTTAAAAAAACAACAGGGATCAAGTCATCTCAGGAGCAGCAGGTAGTACAGCAGCGGGTGATAGCATCAAACTGCACCTTTGAAGTTTCAGTTTGAACATCAAGAAAATTTCTTCACCAGGAGGGTGCTACAGCCCTGTAACAGACTAACCAGAGATGTGTTGTCTTCATCCTTGGAGGTCTTACATATTGGTCTAGACAAAGCCACGGCTGACCGGATCCAATGTTGGCAAAAACTCTGCTCCAAGTGGGAGGTTGAGCTGGATGACCTCCAAAGGTCCTTCTCAGCTAATATTCCTGTAATCCTGTGATCAGCTTCATTTCTTGGACTGTGTCTGCTAGGCCGGATACTCCAACAAGCTTCCTGCACAACAGGCTGGTCAAATAGCAGAGGGAAAGACTGGGAAATAGAGGGTGGTCTGCTCTTCTTTGAGCAGCAGAAATGTCCTCTCAGTAGTACATTGCTTTGTCCTGAGTGCCCCAAAGTTTTACATGTACCAGAAACATTACTCAGTTCTTTCATGGGATTGAATTTAGATGCAGATTTTCAATGTCTAATGTGAGAGATAAACTGGAGGTATTGCCAGCCAAACTGCCAGAATCAACACTTTTTTTGCAAGATGATGGCAACACCAGGGAGATAATGCACCAAGAGGTCCCTTCCAGGGAGCAAACCCCAAGGAAAGGCACCAGACCCACCTCTAGCACAGCATGAGGGATGTGGAAACCCAGTACCATCAGAATAGCATGAGACGATAAGTTTTTTGAGCTTTTACATTGTCCTGCAGGTCCGTGGGTGTTATTTATAATATTATTTCCCTACTTCAAGCATTAAGAAAAAAATCCTTGTTGTGGACATTTCTGTCAAATAGAACCTGTTGTTTTTTTCAGACTGGATAACATACCTGCACTAGTGAAATGCCTGCCTTTCCTAATTAATGCATATCCATATTTATGAATGAATTTCAAGGAACTTAGTGGTGCAGAATGAACTTGTATTCCCTGCAGGGATCTCTCTCACTGTACTGGTCTGCACAGTGAGAGACTCTCTCATTTACACCATGGTGTTCACCATAGGTTCTTGTTGTCTCCTGTTTTTCAATTCAACATCATTTAAGTCCATAGGCAAACTGTCATCTCTGTCCAACCTGCCTCAGGAAGAGAAAAAGGATAATGTCACTTCAGAAATTAACAATCAGAGTATCTACCCTAACAAACTTTTTTGTTATTTTACCATAAGGAGTAACATCAGCCCAGGATCCTTTACACAGAATCAACAACAACAAAAAACTAGTTAAAAAGCAAACTCAGCTGCAATTCTAGTTTGCTAAAGAGTTGTAGTCATATAATAAATGGTGGTAATTGTTTTTTAATTAAATTAAGTGTGCACATAGCTATATAATTAAAAAGCATGTAGGCGTTCCAGGTTTCTTTAGAAACTACCCACCACTTTCAGTCTTGCTGTCTGTCATCTTTAAGCTACATGGGATGTGAACCACCCTTTCTGAAGAGCATTAAAATCTTTGGAAAAAGAAAGTCTTAAAACAGGTGTTCATTGTTATCAGAAAGAACGATTTACAGCTGCCACTAGAAACCGGATCTCTGGGTGCACAGTGGGATGCACCAGAGACAGGATGGAGCAGAAAGGAAAGGATAGAGCTGTGAACTGAACTCACTGAAAGCACAGACCCACCTCAGTGCCCAGGGAAATCAATGGCCCTGCAAGCATTTGTTGCCTTTGGAAGACAGTTTGTTCTCTCTAAGTGATTGTAAAATGTTACATCCATACAATTCTCGGTTTTGTTGCCTTTGGTTTTAAGTGATTGTAAACTGTTATATTGTTTCAATTTTTGTCCTTGTTGCCTTTGTTTCTGTGGCTGCAAGATCCCTGGCTTTTATCACAGGACAAACCATGTATCAGTGAGCACCTAACATTTAATTTGCTGAGTTCTCTAACGCATGAGCTGGACTTCTTAAGTTTTTACTTAAAATGCAATTTACTTCTTACTTTTAGGACTGAAGGGTCAATTCTTAGTCTCTCACCTAAGTGACTCTCTAAATGCGTCACTTTGCTTTCTTGCTAGTTTTTCTTCATGACCTGTTATTTTGCATGGTTTCTAAAAAAAAAAAAAAAACACCAAACCAAAACCCCCTAAAATGCATAGTATTCAATGCAAGTTAAGTATTCCAAGTTGCGGAGAGTCACTGAGATATTTCCACATACTTACATCTTCACTTTGCTTGCTCTGAGATGGATAAGTTTCTCCTTGAAGCATCAGGAACTTGTGCAGTGGCTGTCAGTGAAGGTGACTTTGAAGTAGAGGAGATACTGTCAGTAAATGTAGTCCGATCTCTTGACCAAAAGCTGTATCTCTTTCCCACTTGACATCACGGGTTTTGGCTAAGTCAGATTTTCTCGTAAGATGTTGTGCCATAGTGTAAGGATAATAAGAGACTGGAAGCTTTGCACTTCCTTTTCATGCTTCTCTAGCAATATTTGTGTAAGGTTATAATGGTGCTGATACTGTGCAAATGCCCTAAATTTCTATGGTTAGTGTCCTGACTTCAACTATATTGTGATATTTCCCCTCTGAAGATGCATTGGCATTGTAATTAAATCACCTCACAACTTCTTCAAAAGCAGACTGAACTGCTTAAACTCCTTAAGGACATGTCAGTACAAAAGAGCATGCACGTTCTCCTAGTGCAATTATACCAGTAAAATAAAATATTAGGCACCAACAGTGCTCCTCCCAAGGATAGTGTTGTTTTGGGATAGAAGTAGGTTTTCTTTTCTTTTAAACTCCTTCCAAAGGGATCTTGGAACCTCTCCTAGTGCCTGGGCTCTCCTGCCTGGGGGATGATTTGGAGGTGGGTGAGTCTTTGCAGTAACTTTGCAGTAACCTGAGTCTTTGCAGTAACTTTGCCCCACCGGCCACATGTAAATCTGCAGATGCCCTGGGTCCTTGACCCTCTTGGATGTGGGACATGAGCGTTCACAAAGGCCAACAAAAGCTCATGAGAGTCCCTGACACTCTTTCTCCTTCTGGAAAATCCCAGCACCCCAAGACCTTCTGAGACCCCACTTCACCCTCATAGCCCATGAGACTCATGGGTTGAATTGATAGAACACTTCTATAATCACTTGTACAAAAGACCCATTTTTGTTTTAAAATTCAAGGATAGTTGCCTCAGAGGTTGATTGATTTTTTGGTGGTGTTTTTCTTTCTTTTTTTCATAAGTTAAGAGCAACCTGAATATGAAGGCATGAAAGTTCACTGGAGCCTGTTTGAGCCTGTAAGTGGGTCACAAGACACTGAAGCATTGAGTGAAATAACACCCACACAAATCAAATAAAAGAGTAGCTAACCTGTACTTAAAAAGAATAATCTTTCTGGATGCCTTAGTCATAGATGTCTTAGCCATGAAAAATTCAAGACACCAAGCACTTAGTGGAGAAATGGCCGCAGAGGATGCCTCCAAACCTGGGTACAAAATTATCAGACTGACATTAGTAGTTAAATCACCTCCCCTCAATGCTCCAGGGACCTGAGATGCATGCAATTTCCATCAGAAATAATGAAATTCATGAGTACGAACCTTGGAAGCAGTGTCTAGTGAGAGCTTTAGGGGAGAAAACATTACCAAAGTATCTCCTACAGAAGTTGGTCTTAAAAAAAATCCAAAACAAATCAACAAACAACCAATAAAAAAGTCCAAAGAGACCTTTACACAAACAAAAAACCTGAAGAACGAGAGAGCAGGTAACACTGTGTGAAACCCTCCATGGTGACCAGCTGACAGTGCTAAAAGACGGCTGCTGCTGTGGGTAACACTGCTAAGCTGAGCAGAGTTACGATCTAAATAGCTCTGAGAGACTGCTTGGAGGTTTTATCTTTGCTGCTGGTAATTACAGCACAGGCCCAACCAGCACCACAGTTTTTTCTGTAATTACCATGGAAGTTTTACCCGTTCTGGTGGCTGGCTCTGACTGCTGAGAGGCTGCAGGCAGGCAGACAACCCTGGGTGTGTGAGGCTGAGCAGCAGTGCTTTGTCTCTGGAGCATGTCTGTGTGCAGGAGTAGGGCACAAATGAGGAGGCTGGGTGGGAAGAAAGAGACGGGAGGTGCTGAGCACCATCCAGAATGCCTAGAAGGGTTAACAGACCCTTCAGCCTTCTTCTTGCTGGGGATGGCAGCTGGGAAACTCTTGGCATCTGTGACCCAACCTTTCACCCTTTGCTTATGCTGACCCTCTCATGGGTGTGCCCTGCAGATGCCTGTGGTCTCCCCATCGGTATTTTCCTGAGCCACACTGCCCGGGCCGAGGGGGGCTGGCTGCCTCCAGCTGTTACACTGCAGCACAGCTGCTGGGTTGGGGCTTCCCTGTGTTCCTGCTCTTAGTTTTGACCAGCAGAGATTGGACTGTGCCACAGAGGTCAATTTTTTCCTGCTATACCAGCCTCTGGTGTGAGCTTCCCTGCTCGGGCAGTTAGGCTTTCTTTCCCAAAGCAGACCTGCTGAGCCCGTGCTTAGCTGTGCAGCAGCAGGATGAACGATAACAGCAGTGGGATGTGAATCAGAGCAGTGACTCACTGGGTTTTAACTTACCTCTGCTTCTCTGCTGGGAAACAGAGATACTTGGAGATAATGCAGTTACTCTCCAGCTCTGGGCTTGCCCTGTCATTGTGCTGTGCTTTCATGGTGAAAGAAAAGAAAGGGCATCGCTCCTTCTGTACAATTGTATTGTACCTGGACATGACCATGGACTTCTGAGTGTTCAACAGGAAAGGAATAATGTCCTCCCACCAGCACTACCTCTGATTTTTTTTTTTTTAATTGACAGTAAAAACCAGAATGGAATAATTTCACAGTGAAAATGATAACTCCTAAGACAGCAGGACTGCAAGGTTATTTGCACCTATCATGATGTTCTACATGCAATGTCCTGGCAATAGAAGTAGACCTTCCTCAGAGGGGTGGTTTCCCACCACCTCAGCCTAAACTCCAATGTATCCTGATGTAGCAGTCCATGAGCAAACCAAGGATGAGGCTCCCCCACCTGCACCATCTAAAACAAATCCCTGTACACTGATGGTATAAATGGCCAGGGTACAGCCTGGCTAAGGAGGAGGATACTTTGTATCCAAAACTGGGGACACTGAAGGGAAGTCCAGCAGCACATCATAGAAATGTTTTCTGTATTTGTCAAAATAGCCTCATGTTTGGCATAAGATTATGGTCAACAAAGCATGCAGGATGGGTGACTGTGGAAGTGCAATTAATGGAGCTTTTCTCATCAAGCTGTGGTTCAGCTGGTTTTGGATGATGATGAGGGCACAAAATACCTTTATTGCCTATAAATACAGACCCTGGAATCTGTGGGAAGTCCACTTTACCAGCTGAAAACCCACTTTAGGAAGAAAACTAAAACTCTTGACCTTGAAAGAGCTTCCAAATTCTAAAAGCAGCACATCTAGCTGCCTGTTACAGACATTAATCACTGCTGTATTTTTCACAGCATGTAAAATTTAAGTAATAGAATCACTGTCCCCATTGCTGTACTTGCAACTAAAAGCTGATAAATAGAAGCACTGACCTCAGCTGGTCGATTTAACCCGATGAGTCATGGTCTTGGGGCCACATATGCTTCCTCTGCTAATATTCTTGTTCCTATTTATTTTTTAAAGTGTGCTGGCGTGCTGTGTACCACAGAATAGCTTCTCTAATGGGCAATTCCAGAAATAGAAATATCCCACTGGTTTGCTCTCCTTTGTCAGGGTTTCACAGTCCCCACTTAGTCTACACAGAGCCACAGCAGCTCAAAGAGATGCCAGGGGAAACGAAGGATGAACTAGGCTGTCGAGCAGTGATTTCCTCTTGAAGTTCTCTGTCTGAGAAGCACCCTGGTATATTCTTGCTTTTTGCATTACAGAGATCTAAGTTGTAGAGAAAGATGAAGCAGATGCAGGTTCCTCCACTTCAGCCGCTCTGAGTATCCAGGTACCTACCACAATAGGGTCTGCCCACAGCAAGAGCTTTGTTGTTGCTCTGCTTTGGTGTTTTCTTTGCAAAAGGCTTGCTTTTTCATCCCAGCTGAACAAGAGTAGTGAATCACAGTGGGTCTGGCATTTCAGTCAGGGTGGTGGTCCACAGCAGACTCTTTGCCTTGGACTGGGCTCCCTCAGCACGGAGCACTACGCAGAAATATGGATGGAAGAGCTTTAATCTCCCAGACAGATGTTGTTTGTAACTTAATAGCTTTGAAAGTTAATATTCACATGTATAATATTTAATGACTGGATGTGGCACTTACTACTAGAGTTCAGTTGGCACAGGGGTGTTTGTCAGAGGTTGGACTTGATGGTCTTGGAGGTCTTTTCCAACCTTAATGATTTTATGATTCCATGAATGAATAATGCCAGCTGCCCTCATCACCATATCTGTGTTGATCTGAGCTGGTGTGCCATGTGTGCTTTCTCCACCACCATTCAGATGGGTACAGGCAGGAGTGACTGTACAGGAAAGGATGAGATGAGACTGGGCAGAGATGTGTTCTCAGTATCCCCCATCACACAGATGTCCCACAGCAGACAGGATGGATGCCAAGGTAAGAAGGGATATGAAGGGGACCTCCAGTGCTTTGCAGGTTAGGCTGTAGAGCATCAAGGAGAGAAATACCAAAGTGACTGATGATGATATGTCAGAAGTGGTTCTACTTAGTATGTAACCTGGCACCATCAGAAATGGCATCTGCTCAATGACCTTCCACCAACCCTCTAATTACAACCTTAAAAAAGACAGCAGTCAATATAACAATCTAAGTTGTATCTGTACCCAGGCATGGCACACTGACCAGTGGCCTCCATGTAGGCAGGAACCTGTTTGGCTTGCAAGACAAAGACTTGGCAGAGCCCAGGCTGTCACACAAGACCCCAGAGGCCATTGCTTTCACAGCCTATAGGTTCTCCCTATGCAGACCTGGCCCCTGGGGATTCTTTTCTCTGCTGGCCTCCAGCTGGGAGCCTGTGAGAGGTAGGTGCCTTCTGTGCCTCTGCTTCATCCCCAGCTTGTGCAGTGGGTGCTTGGGATGTAACTTGGGAGCATATATTGCTGTGTTGCCTTTTCCTCTCCTATGGGCAGATCCATGGTCCTGCAGCTCCCTAAAGGAGTGGAGCAAGTGCAGCCACTTGATGAGCTGCATCATGCCAGTGGGGAGCAGTGGGCATGCACCTGGGTGTCCCTGCAGCCCTTTGGCACTAGGTACTTGCTCAGATAGCAAACTGGCAATGAAGTCTTAGAAAAAATGAAATAAGTTGAGGCAAAAACCTTTGGCTGCCTGGATAACAGTCACTTGTATCACACAAGTGTCACTTAGACCCCCTTGATGCTCTTGGTGTTTATGGCACTTAGGCTTTTTTTGCTCCAAGAAAATTAACTCTAAATCAGACTCAGCCTTCCATTAAACCCAACAGATCTGTGATAAGGAGATGGCTCATTCAAATCCCACTCTCAGAAAGAAATAGTATAAACATCTATTGTGCTGATTCACTTACATGTGTGAATCTATCAGGCTGGAAAGCCTGATGGGCTGCTCAGTCTGGCCCACAGTTGGACCTTCCTCTCCTTGGGCATATTCCACTCCTCCCCTCTCTAGATGGTAATTCTCTGCCTTCTGACTCTTTAATGTCACAGAAATCAGATTTATATGGGCGATATTTAGCAATATTACATTAGTATTTGACATTTCATCCCTTGGAAGTTTCCGACGATGTTATTTGCAAGGACATTTTTCATCGCTGTGAATTGCAATCCTTCAAGAGCAGTGTAGCAGTTTAATTTTCTAGGTCTGTCTCTTTGTCTCTCCCTCTTTATCATGATTTCTGGTGATTTATTTGATTCACAGGTCCTTTGGATTTCTTATGCTTGTTACAACTCACCTGTGTCTCAATGACACAGAAAAACGTCGATTTGAAGTAACAGCTCTGGCTTGCAGTGCTTTGGATATGATACAAAAATAGAACAATGTAGAAAACCTTTTTTATTAGCTTTTACAGAATTTCAGATCCCAGGTAGTTCAAGCTGAATAACAACATGTTTAACCTAAAAAAGGAAACAAGATATTGGTTTCTTGAAATGGCCACTGAAGGAAGATCTGGGAACAGTTATGAAAGAATTTCACTGCTTCACAGGTTCTTATATCACAGGTTCTGAAGACTACAAAGTCCAAGTGTGCAGCTTTTTCCATTAGTGAGTTTATACTTTGCAATTCTTGGACCTCTCTTTTTACTTTTTTTTTTTTCCTTTAATGATTACCTACAAGAAATACAAAAAAACACATCGGAGTGCAAAAGCCTCAGTGAAAATGTGTTCAGAAAATGTTGTGGCTGTGCAATGGGAGTCTGGGGGTTTGGGTTTTTTGTTTGTTTGTTTGTTTGGTTTGTTTTGTTTTGTTTTCCCAGAAAACTTAAATACAGCCTGGGGAGAAACCTGTAGGAATCACCCCCATGCAAAAAAAAAAATAAAAAAAAAAAGGATGCTGTTAAAAACTTTCAGACTAAACCAAGAAGTCTCTCCTGAATATCAAATTTCTGTATGCAGTATTACAGAGACCTTCATGATGCACAAAGCCATTCAGACAGTGCTCTTAATTTCTGCATTGCCCTAATTTAAAAAGATCATTTTGCCTTCCTTCAGCTCTTCACATCTGAGATTGCAAATGCCGTGGGCAGCGCCTGCCATATGGACCTTGGATAGACAAAGATGGGGCTTTTTTGACCTTCTTTGACATGGTAGAATAAGAAGACATCGAGTTATGGAGAAGTCAAAAACCTGTTGAGAGAGGGCTGCCTTTGGAAATGGTACTCCCTTTTAGAGCTGCTTGAATTTCCAGAAAAATCAATGCTGTTATGAGCAAAGGGTTTAAAATATCTCTTCCTTTCTTATTTTTTCTAAGTTTAGAAATACAGTTACTGGCAGATGGCCTGTGGTGCTCAGTGCTCATTCAAACACTACTGAAATATTAGGAATTTCTATCCATGTGTCCAGGCACACATAGACACACATGTACACAGACAGTTCTAGGCAGAGTTTTTATGCGATCTTCAAATCAAAGCATACTTCAAGGCAGATGTCAGACCAGATTCAAGCTAAATTTGTAGGCTGATCTCATCAGATGGGTAGTACTATCTGACTGCAAAGGATTATAATGATGAACATGTGTGACAAGCATTTTATTGAACAACGAGTAGATTGTCTAAGGGATTTGTCTGTGGCAAGTGCTTCCCAATCCCACGAGGAAAGGACATCAGGGTGGTTGTTTGTGCTATGAAATCAGGCTGATCCCCTTGG
The DNA here is from genome assembly GCA_035583235.1 of Hafferia zeledoni. Classification (NCBI taxonomy): domain Eukaryota; kingdom Metazoa; phylum Chordata; class Aves; order Passeriformes; family Thamnophilidae; genus Hafferia; species Hafferia zeledoni. The sequence continues at coordinate 61,597,127 of JAWWEV010000095.1, forward strand.
TTCTGGTGGACTGTAATGTGGCCATGTTGGGCAATGCAGGGGGAAAGCAGAAGCAGTGCCTGTACCCAGGAGCAGGGTAGTGCTGGCAGCTGGCTCGCCTTGGAGCAGTGTTTCTCCAAAACTTGGCTAATCTCTCAAAACACTTCTCTTTGCACAGTCCTTGATTAATGTGATACTGACTAGGCACTGCCGCTGCTATTTGTGTGTTAAGGATGTTGACATTGCCTGGTGACAAAATGCTTTGGCAATGTTTAAGCAGGACTTGGTATCTATTGCACAGTTTTTTGATAACTACTTGGTGTTGGTTCTGTGCAAGGAACCAGTGCTCTTCTTATCATCCTGTCAAGACAGTACGCACTCAACTATTGTAAATAAAACATTCTGGTTTCTCCAATAGGTATGAACAGATAAGGATTTCTGTGCAGAGTTGAAGCTGAAATTGAAGAAGGTGCTTTTGAAGTGGTAAATGACTCTATATGTGACCACATATTTAACAATGAAATCTAATAAATTCTAAGACACACAGAGGCACTGCTGTAAACAAAAAGAGGAACTGACTACCTAATAATAGAAATCAAAGAAAAACAAACACAACATCAAAGCAGACTTCATAAACATTGCACATTAAAAGAGAGGGATGACAGACTTGCTGAAGACATTGGCAAAAATGTTATCTTGAAGAGAAATTCCGTGATGATCATTAGTGACTGATTTATTTTAACCTCTGGCTTTTTGTATCTATTCCTTTGGTCTCTGCAAGTCCTTTAGTCAAGTTCTACCGGCAGATGAATTTGTCCTTTAATATCTTATACCACTGAAATCAAAACAAGTGTTCATCTTAGAATTCTATGGAAGAGAGCCTTTGGACAGAGTCTTTGGACAACTGTGTCTTACATATAGCAAAATAATCTTAGCCTTTTACTCTCAGAAACTTGGGAAATGAATGTTTCTATGAAGATTTGTAGTCAAGTGTTTCAATCTGACTCTTCCTGCTGTCTTCAATTTGTTATAGTATTCATATAGAGTGTATATTTCAGACTTTTGCAGCAAAGGAATAATTTAATGTGTGACATCCACAAACAACATATAATAAATGTATATAAGTGTATATTTTCTGACTTTGAAGTTCAGATCTGGTTGATAATAGCATTTTTGCTTCCTGCCTTTACCCCTCTACCCTGTATGTTGGAGGCAGTTATGCCTCTATGTTTTATGATAATTTAAACTAAATACTTCTTAAAGGTTGCACAGTTTTGTGCTCTGGGGGAAACCCATTGCATCTGGGACACTTTACATCCTAGTTAGTCTTGCAGTTAGTCTATGAAAATTCAGGAGGAGAGACATAAATGGAGAGAACTCCCTGCTGATGAATTCACAGCTCTTAGCTTGTTTTTCTCCCTTGCTGTGAAGATGTAGTAGAGTTTCAGAAAGGAGAAAAAAAACCCTGAATCAGTATCATTGTTTTTTCATTATTGTTCCTCCCATTTGTGGCCGATGATCCAAATTAAACCTAGAACAAGGTGGGGTGTCACTATTACAAATTACACAAGGCTTCATAGAGCCAATCTGTGACTGTGGCTCTGGGCCTGGCATGACTGTTCACTTTCCATGCATGGCTGTATCTGACTTTGAAGATTTCTCTTTTTCAGCCCTTTTAGTCTCATATTTACTGCAGCACATTATGGAGGAGACATATGTAATGTGTTCCCTCTCTTGGGCTTTGCTTATGCAAAGAAAATCGCTGTCACTGCTGCTGCAGTGGAAGCAGCATGGATACACTCTTGCAAAGTAAGACAGCGTCCTGGAAAAATTGGTCTGCTTTTGAAGTAATTATTTCCAAATAAAATTGGAACACTGTGCCCACCTGAGGACCATGATAACTCTAGGTTATTACTGTAATCATGCTGGTTAATTTTTCCTTGCAGAATAGTTCATTTTAGCCTCCTTGTGAATGGAATTTATAATAGCACAGCCAGTGGTGTCTTGTCCTTGATCTATTTTATACCAGCCATATTCATGGGGGAGGCTGTGTAAAGGGCAGATATTAGATGAGAGAGAAGATTATTATATCATAACAAAAATGAAGGGTCCCAGTTTTGTTCCATAAACACAGGAAAGCACAGGTCTTGCTAGTGGAGCTCACAATGCGTCAGGACTCACCCTGTAGTTTTTAAATCACAGCCTGAAATTCGGAAGCTGGTGGGGGAAAGTCATAATTCATGTTAATCAGCCCCCGATACTTATTGCCCCACTTTTTGCTGTCAGTGGTGGCAGCATTATTTACACCCTGTTGGGACATAAAGATGTTGTGCTTTTTCATGTGTGGTTTCTTTTATACCTACTACTCGAGAGTCTGTCCCGAGGTCACTAAACTAGACCCAAGAGGCATCAAATCAGCTACAGGAACCCTTCAGAAGAATGTGAACGCCCACATCTGGGGATTTCAGGGAAAGCTGAGGGCAGGCCATAGATCAGCAGATCTGCCTGGATTGCTGGATGCTGTCCAGCCATCCCCAGAGCTCATCAGAAGATGGACACTGCCAGGGTGGCACAGGTCAGGGCAGAAAATCCTGCTTGCGCTTGGAAAATGTGACAAAATTACAGATTGCTGAAGATGGCATTGGGATAAAACATAGTTAGGGTGACAAAAAACTGCGACTCTGAAAGTACTCCATGTTTCTGAAAATATGCTACTGAAGTTCTGCCCTGCTAGTACAGCCACACAAGGCTGTATGGTCTCAGGAGCATTTGAATCTCAAAAGATGAATATTACTCCATCAGCCTAATCTGATCTTTCTTTCTGCTTACTGTGTTCTCCCTTTTTCTTTGGGCTCCAGCTTTCTCTTTCAGCTTCCTCTAGGGTCCAAATAACTGTTTTGCTTTCAGAATCCTTCCCTTATCCAAAGCAAAATAAGATGAGACTCTGGGCGCTCTCTGGGAGGTGAAGTATGAAAGACACTAGGGGATGTATTTATTCTCAGCTGTCTGCTCAGAATGGTACTGATGCTATCTACATCTGACCAGGTTGCAAAATACAAGTACTACAATTTCTGTTTGTCAGTGTTGGGAGATACATACTCATGAAACCCCATTTAATTAGGATTTTGATGCTCATATTCCATAAGAGGTGCATAACCTTCAGGAAAAGCAGTAGAAAAATAGTATTTCTCAGATGTGTAAGAGGAGAATATAAAATATTGCTGGCAGCTTTCAAAATTACTGATTCTGGTTGTAGACAAAGCTGACCTTTCCACAGAGGTCTGCAGAATAAATCCAACACATATAGCACAGTATCTTTTCCACTTTTTGGCCTGAAATCAGAAGATATAAGCAGTGATTGATTTACATTACAAAACCAAATGCCAACAGCTGCCTATGAAAGCACTTAGTAAAAGACATTGTTTATAAGCATCAGCTTTGTCATATAATCCTGCCAGAGGCCAAATGCTTTGCAGCAGGAGCACCCAACCTTCAGTGCTTTATATTGTTATCTTGCAATTGATGCAGAAAATGGGGGAAATGAACATGATTAACTTTAGAGAGATTTAAGTGATACTGTTATGTGAGAGGCTAGAAAGCTAAAGCAGTCCCGTTCCATGCCACTTCTGTGATGGTGTAATCCCTGAAATGAACAGAGTTGCTCTGATTTGAATAAGAAGTGGTTCAGACATAATCTCCCTTGGCCATACAAATAGGCTGTATTTATGGACTTTTAAAAATTAAGTTAGTGGATGATCAGAAGTTAGTGCATGTATATTTTGGTGATTCTGATCCATAAGCTGCTGCTGAAGTTAATCATGACATTTGCATGGCTATTGGATATTATTTCCTATCAGAATTGACAAGGGACAGTCGTGCCCTGAAATAAGGGCTCAGCACTCCAGGCTGCTATCCCGAGGTGTTGTGGGCTCTCTGAGGATTTTTCATGTCTCACTGGGAGATAATCTGGGAAGTCAAAGTGTGTAATTCTCAGTTTCTCCTGCTTCACCCCGTCATCCATCTTGCTGCTGTGAGCCAGCACCATTTCCAGCAAGCTACCTGGCAGCACAGAGGAGTGATTTGTAAGCATGGCTGTTCTCATGCAGATAAATAATGAACAGAGCACTGTACAAAGGAAGGTTCCTAAAAACATAGCAAGGGGAAAATCATGAATGGAGGCTGAATAAGTCTGATATTGCAGTGCTTTTGGAGGTGTCTTGAGCGGTGGCAGAACTTTCTGCACCTCCAAATCTTTTTTCACCGATATTTCATTGAATCATGTACTGGATTAACCCTGCAGGGGACCATTTAACAGGCTCACGCTTCAGTGTGAAGATGCAGGGGAAAAACAGGGTGGGATGTGGTCCTCCTGAGCCCTGTGGGTTGATGGTGACCTGGTAAGGTGTCAGAGTGTTTGCTGGCAGCACTGCTGGAAAAAACTCAGCGCTGCTCACTGGGAACTGCTCTCCCGCCCATCCCAGCACTTATTACTTGCTCCATGTGCCTGGGATTTCCTCACTGTAACAAGGTCACCTGTTTTTTGCACCTCATCTCCGAGTTCACCACTGTGAAAGGGGTTGGTTCTCTTTTTTCCTCACTGCATGCTATGGCCTGGCCAACACCACTGCAAACCTCCCTGTTCTGAACGGAGAGTGGTTAAGGATGTGCTCTGCAGTACTGTTTTGTTTGTATGGAAGCATTCTGCATTCACAGAACAATTCAGCTCAGCTAACGGCATCTTTCTCATGCTGAAGAGTCCTAAGGCACTGCCTGGTACCTCGTGCCGAGACTGTCACTGCAACAAGTGCCTCTAGACAACTCTCTGCTCTAAACTCCGAGCTTGATTTAGTTATCAGCCCAGACACTGCCATCATGAGCAATCATCTTCAAAGGAGAGATAGGCAGAGCATCTGGACCAAATTGTAACGTGATTACCTTACAAAGTCTTTAATAAAGACAATACTTTAGAGACACTTTGGTTGATCTGAATTTTTTTTTTTAAGATTTAATTTTAGAACAGCAATGCTGGAAACACACTCCCTGAGCCTTTTACAGGGGTATGAGTCAGGAGGAGAATCTGGCTTGAAAGAAAACAGAGCCACTGGTTATTCCCTTTTCTAATGCCTAGGAAAAGTGAACCTGAAAAAGCAACTAAACAGTTTAGAATGCACTTTAATAATTTTAAGTCTCTAGTTAGAAAAGGAAATATTTTTAAAAATCAGAAAGGGTTGTTTTAGCTCTACTAAGAGAGGAAAAAAAGGTAACTCACTGTTCATTTAAATTACCTTTGGAACTAGCACTGCCTGCTGAGTGAGAACAGAGAATAAAAGGGATACTAGGAAAACGTTTAAAGGACTTTAAAAACCCAAACGTGCCCGAAAATGTTAAAACCCTGGCAGCGAGCACTGCCTGCTCCTCGGGGGCCGCGGATCTCAGGCAAACACCTTCAGTGCCGGCCGGTCCCCGCAGCACGGCCACTCACCCCCGGCC